>MU218165.1:119575-134017 GCA_018584345.1 Thuja plicata | reverse complement strand
CATTCTGAGATCGTATGACCAACTTACTAAAAATAGCAAGTTTCCATAGATAGTAGCTCTGCACAAGATAGCCCTTATTGAAAAGCAAACATAAATATTTTTGGGTGATGCAAGATTGCCCTTACACGCAGGATGCTCCTGCATCACCTATAATTTAAGGTACTCTAGTCACTAAGTACTTTCAAGGTAGGACTTCTATCATCGGAGTCTAACCCACCATCTTGATCTTGGCTTGGAGTGATTATATTGACTGGGCTGACTATCTCTAGCCACGTGTTACTCTTGTCTTCAATCTTGAGGATATCCTCTTTTATTGTCAGAGTTTCTGATGGCTTACTCAATAAGGTGATCTGGGTTAATACTCGTGATAATGCTTCCTGGGAACTGGGGCATGTGAACTCAGAATGGCTAGCCCGGTGTAGTCGGCAGTACCCTGGTAGTAGTAAAATATTAGGGTCTGCGTCTTGTCCTAGATGTCGTAAACTAGCTGTCATGATGTTGATGAAACTTTGGAAGATGTCATCACCAATATTTAACTCAAGGAGACCTTGGATGGGACTGTGGCCTGATTCTTCGCCTTCTTGGATTTGGAACATGAGGATGTCATCCATTTGATAAGTACCAAAATTTGTCTGGGTGAACATGACTTCATTCGGGGCATTGTACTCAGTGATCATCCTTTTCAATTTAGGCTCCGTGTCTATCTTGATCTGGTTGTTCAAACCTCTCCATGGTAGCCATAGCTGGGTGAAATCTGTGGAGAGCCATCCTCTTAATCACTTGGTCCACTCTCAGCTTAACAACATCCCATAAATGTCTCAGGTATGTCTACTATATGCATGTCTATGTGTTCTTGTATCCTGGGATCTGCTACCAGCTGGATATGGACATCTTTGAGCACACCAATCACTTTGACCTTGGTCTTATCCAGTTGTATGAATACTCGGTTTGTTACTTGCGGTTTCATTCCCAACTTTTGGCAGATTGACAGGGGCGTGACGTTGCAAGAAGCTCCTGAATCAATCAGGCAATTGGGTAGATTCTTTCCAAACATCCGTAAACTAAGTAAGAATGGCAGGACCTCCATCCTATCTTTGTACATGGCGGGGAAAGCCTCATATGTGTGTATATTGGACGTAGGTGTCCTCATACTATTGGTTGATGAACCAGGCTTTGAATGGTCTAGAGATTTCATAAGGGTCTCCCTCTGGGATGGGAAACCTTGCAGCAACTCAAACATGGATATGTTCGCTTTAGTTTTCTTTAATTCATCGACTGTGTTATACTTGTCATTTGACCATGCCGCACCTCTGTATCCAACATATGTGCTTGATGTAGGGGGTGTGAGAGTATTAGGACCTTTAGGAAGCATGGGGTTATTACTATCCCAAGGATCTATTGGGGTTGGTTGTTTGGCTGGAGGTACGTCGTCGATGAGAGGTTCCTTTCTCCTCCAAAGGTTGTACGAGTTTCATTGATCATTTTGGAAGGCATGTACTTTGGAGTATTCAGGTTCATTTTCCCTTTGAAAGGGGAACACAAACTCTTCTTCTCCCTCGAAGGCATCCAAGCCTTCCCCTTTTCTAGACTCATAGAAGTCGAACATCATGGCATTAAATTGCACTGGGGGCTCGTTTGGATTCTGGACGTAGTGATCATGGGAGCTATTTTCATACCCATCATTGCCTTGGTGGGGGTTTAGAGCCCTAACAAAGTTAGCCTCTGATGCATCATAGGTGTTAGCGTTGTCCGTCGGGATGCTGCAGTTATTGGGTTTGGTGTTCCATGGCCTGTTTGGCCTTTGCTGTGCAAATGTTTTCTCCTGCGTGTTGTTGTTCTACGTGTTAAAATTTTGGCTTGGATTATGAGGATACGTACTTGGACCAGTAGGTGTTCGTTGGTATCCACCTTGATTTTGGGATTGATTTAACTTCATCCAGGTGAGCTCGTTAGTGAGTTGTGATAAGGTCTTCTTCACGACGTCCAGCTCAGAGGCCATGAGAGTATCAGGCTCTTCTTGGGGTACGATTCTCTGCTCCACAAATGCTGTTTTATGAGGCTCATAACCCAGATAAGTAATAGATGGGGGTACGAATGTGAATGGTTGTGATGGAATGGGATTCAACATAGGTGCGTGAGTGACCAACACTTGATTACTTGCTGCAAATGGATGTGAGACAACAAGGTTACCCATGGTAGGTACTACTGCATAGCTTCCTTCTTGCGGGTCCATTTGCTGGGTAAATATGACAGCTTCATTGTACACCTTTTCCATTGTATCTCTATCTGTCGGGGGAAGTCTTCTTAGGAAGATTGAGGTGAAAGGGTCCAAAGCTTTGAGGTACACTTGTATAACAACTTCATCTGGTATGGTGTAAGGTGCTTCCAGCTGTATAGTCAGAAAATGGAAGCACTTCCATGATAGACTGGTTTAGCCTTTTGAGTAAGTGGTTTGAGGTCATGTCAAGCACCTTGAATGGGTTCTTGATCTTTGACCTGGCTTTCCCCCTGTTCTGCCCCACTTTCCACTTCTTTCCAACCTGATTTCTGCATTTTGGACTACAGTCCTGAGATCTTGGACCTCAAGGTCAGGGTTGACCTTTTTGGTCTATGTCAACCTCGACCCTGACCTAGGTCAAGGTCAACCTCGACCCTAACCTAGGTCAAGGTCGACCTCAACCTTGACCCAGGGTTCAAATCTCAGGGTCCCACAGTTTTCAGATGTCAGTCTTTGCAAAAAGTTATTTCCCGCTTTTGGGTCGGCTATTTTGGGTTCCGAAGCATCGATTCCTAAATTATATTTAACTTAGGTCCTCTCCTAGGGGTAAAGGCTTTAATGAGAATTTTATTCTCCTATGTCAGCCTCCTTAGAAGATTGTGCCCTAATTTCATATAAAAGGGAGCCTTCCTCCCCTCATTTTCTCTGAGTCCTCTATTGAAGCCTAAGCATCCTTGAGCAATTGAGAAACATCATCAAGTGAAGATTCAAGCAAGAAATTAAGAAAGATTTGAAGCAAGCATTCATCCCTCCTCAAGCATTCTAGCATCCATTTTCATGAAGGAGATCCATTGGAGGCCATTGAAGGATTCAAGCCACATAGTGCCCTTTTGGTGATCTCTCCATCCACCTTCTTCCAAGCCTCTTCCAATTCAAGAACCCATTCAAGATTTGGTGTTGGAGATCTACAAGAAATAGATTGAAGACATCCCACATTCCACATTCTAGATCCATTGGTGTATACATACTCGTGGATTCAAGGATTTGAATCCTCCACAAAGACTTTTACAAGCAAGGTGAATTTATGCATTTACTTTGTTTACTTCTGCAATTTCAATTACATATATTTAAGGTTAATTCTAAAACCAGGGTTTGACTAAGGCAAACACCCCCTAACAAACAAACCTTTTTTTCTTGCAAGTACAAGATCAGGACTGTGGATTTGGACTCAGATCTGGATACCCTTTTCGGCTTTCTGTCGGGCTCCACGAATAGATTTTATGTCAAAGTTGTGCAGGTCAGGGTCAACATTATTGGGTTAGGGGTGACATTTGTGGGTCAAGGTCGACCTTTTTCATAAGATGGTGTTGGATCGGAAAAATATTTCTGGGTTTTGTTCATCTATGCATTCTGGTTCCAGATCATACTTCAGATTTTCTAGAAACAGTCTACAAACCTCAGATAATAGCATTCTTTGATTTGCAATTCTTTAAGGTTGGTTCTTATTCTCACCCTTTTCAATTTCTATCATTTATCATATCTATATAATCAATTAATAGAATTTAAGATCTTTACTCTCATTTCCAAATGGCTGATTCATTTGTGCATTAATCCCTCTTTTGGGTTGATCAACTTGGATCTTGCATTTGTGAATTTGGGGATAAAGGTGGAACATCTTATCTTCCTCATAATCACATTTCAATACAAACACAATTTAAATGTAAAGGTTAGAGAAATACATAATCAAACCCTAATAAAACTAAATAAAACAAAAGAAAGTTTTTTCTTCCTTTACACCATCTTTTGATGCATTTTGTAAAAATGATGGTTAAACATAGCGATGGGCTCCTTCAGATCTTTCCTTGTTGTAATGAACTGGTGATGTGTCATAGTGGGGTCTACTACAACTTGAATTGATTGAGGAATTTGGTTTCAAATTCGTTCCATGCGGAGATAGACCCTCATGGAAACTTCAGGTACCAATTGTATGCAAACTCTCCCAGAGTGTATGGGTATAGACGACAAACAATGTCCTGGTGGGAAATCTCTTAACGGTTACAAATTTCTTTGAAGGCGCAGATGTGTTCTTCCGCTGTCCTTGATTCACCATATATGAATCATGTGCAAAAATTCTCTGGATTTTTGGGTAACTCATGGAGCTGCCCAACAAAATTTAAAGGTGAGCTTTTTGCATTGGTGAAAAAGGCCATCATATGAGGTTGCTGCAAATTCTAATTTTGCACGTTCTGATTTTGGTTTACGGCTGCTATGACAGTTGGGGCAGCGATATGTGATTGTTGTCCAAGAGAATTCTAAGACTCGATAAGGTGGTGAGAGGATATTTCTTTGGTCTTCCCTTTGTCCGTGCGAGCTCTACTATGGTGGGTGAGTTCAAAGAACTCGCCTCTTCGGAGATGATCTAAGCACTCACTCGAATCTCTCTGGAGAGAAAGATCCAATGTTATCCAGCTTTTCAGTCTTGAGGCCCTCCTTCTAGCGCCACTTCTATTGAGCATTTTTTTGACACAAGCCAACTTGCTAGGATCTCGATGTTCAATTTCCTCTCTTGAAAGAATAACAGAGTTATTCCCAAGGTTCTCTGGGGTCGGGTCACAACCTGCTTGGTTACTCAGTTGAAGATAAATGTGAATGTTCACGAGGAGGCCTTTGTTGGTTCATTCAAGACATCAAACTGAAAAAAACTTTAGTTCTTTTTGGTATTTTCCATTTTAACATATATGGGCATTTGTAAATAAAATGCAATTTTGTATTTTTTCCAAGATTTTAGATTTTTAGAATTGAAAGTTGAATGTAATGAGTAGCGAGAGAATAAAATGAATAACTAAAAATGAAATCCTACAAACATAAACCGATGTAAACTCTCCCTTGCAAATTGAATGATGGGGAGATTTAGAACAAACCCACGAAGCACAAATCAGACAAAGTCACAACTCAATACCCCACGGATGCAAGCATTTGGAGACAAAAACATATTCACTTGTGCAAGATATTCAAAATCCCCCAAATCATGAAACCACCAAGATGTGTGCACCCACGAGACAGATTTACCATTAAGCCCAAAGATGGTCTCCCCCATGCATTCGTCACAACAAGGTAAGCAAACAACAAAAAACTCCAACTAAAGAAACGTGAATTCGAAACACAATAAACAAGAGGCTCTCTGAAAATAATGAATAATGCAAGCATACATTCAATAATTTCTCATAGGTAGCAACAATTCACACACCACGAATGAAGCACCAAATGTATATCTTTATTGTATTACGAATCCAACCCTTTACATTGATTTTTGATTACAATATATAGAGTTTCTAACCGAATACTCTGAATTCCCGAAATTAGGGCACCAGAGAGTCCAAATTAAAGAATATAAGTTAAACTAAAACTTTGCTGAAAGGAAACTACTATTAACTGATACTAGATAAATTGCATGGATTCTTGAATCCATTTACAATCAGTTTGCCCATGCAAGGAGGGTCAAACTCACCAAGAAGAGAAAGAGAAAAGAATGTGGGTTTCTTCTGAGAACTTGGAGTCTTCTTCTTGATTCTGGGAGTCTTTCTTGGAATCTTCATTTGGAGGCTTTTCTGGCAGTGGAGACTGATAAGGGACCCTTAGTCCCAACAAAATTAACTCAATTTGACCATCAATCTGATTTGGAGTTCAACTGGTGTGCAAAATATGACCTCGCTAGAAACACCCAGATTTTCGGACCCCGACCTCTACTCCAAAAATTTTAGTGCCCCAAAACTTTTAAGTGTTTTAAACATAATTCATAGGAGTTTGAGGTTTCAGAATTGTTGGAGGCCGAAAGGCCCGAAATATTTGGGAGGCCGAAAAGGCCAAAAAAATTGGAAGGACGAAAGGTAAAAAAAAATTGGAGGGCCGAAAGGCCGAAATACCGAAAGGCCAAAAGGCTGACCTTGTCTTGGTAGAAAAATGGCCAAGTGTAGAAACTGTCCTGCTGACTTGTTAAGTGGACTTTGTGATTTTAATCAGGAAAGACCTCTAGATGGGCTGCTCTGAGCCTATGCACTATCTCCTGAACCTCTTCATAGTTGATCTCTTTCCACCTCACCTTGGTGACCTTTCGTTCTTGCTTCTCTCTGAAGATAGTCAATTTAGAAGCGAAGAACTTGATCTCTTCTTCGTGCTCAGACATTCTCTCCATTTCTTCTTTCAGATAAAACATGTGGTGTAAGGTCTCCTTGGTTCTAACACCTGCTACAATATCCTTGAATTGTTGAACCACCTCCTTTAACGGCCGTAGGGTAAGTTTATCTTGGTCCCTATACAAGTTGAGGCCAATCCTTGTAAAGAAGACATCCATCTCTTTTATCCACTCTACAACTTCTTCGCACTTTCCTACTATGGAGACCAAATATTTCTTGTGGATCTTTATTGTCTTAGATATTCACTTGGTCCATGCATTGAAGTTGTCAAGTTCCTCTCCCTCACATATTTTGACCAGAATCTGGAAATGTTGATTCTGGATCACTTCCAAGTCTCGAAAGGCTGCTTGCCATTTACTTATTTCATAATCTAGACCACCCTCATTCTCCACTAGATCAATCAAGAGATTAGCCTCAACCAAGATATTCATGTATGGCCTGAATACTAGCCTGATGGCTTTCTCTCCAAATTTCTCAAAATCATTCCTCCAATCTGCACTGGCTTGGATGAAGGAAGGGTCTAATCCAACCGGGAAATCTGGTGTAGCCCCTTTGTCTAGCATAGCCTGTAATGAAGCCTCTGGGCAGTTTGGGTCAATGGGACCTACCTGCTTGTGAATGTACCTTTCCAAGGCCTCGTTCTGCTCCGTCAATAACTTTATGGTTTCTTCATCTTTACTCATGAACCCTAGAGCATACTTGAGCCCTAAAGCTGCCAGTGTCTTGCTCCCTTCTCTAGTGCGTTCGCCCAAGTCCACCTCCTTGAATGTGTAGTCTTCCGACGTGGTTGATGTTTTAGAGGTGCTCACGGGAGGAATTGCTATCTATGCCTTCTAGTGAGCTCTAGTATCTTGCGTGACATAAGATACGGTCCTTGCAGGCACACTAATTTCCATTTGTTTGAAGGCTTTCCCTACAGATGCCATGTTTGTTTCTTCCCCTTCTACCTCATCGGTATAAGTCCTTCTTTTAAGCTAGATTTCTTTGGTGAACCAAGTAGGTTTACCCTATCCAGTCACTGGCTCATATGGGGCAACATGGAGGATAGGAGCTAAGTTTTGAGATCTTTGGTTAATACTCCGATCTCCACCTCTTTCTCTTGTGTCTTTCCTTGTTCATCTCCTCTTACATCCATCCCTTCCCCTTGTGTTTCTTTTTCTCCCTTTTCTCCTTTCGCCTTATCTTCTTACGTTGTTCTACCTTCATCTTCTTTTTCTTGGCCTCCATCCTCTGCTAAATTGATCGGTACATCTAAATTAAGACCAGTCATGGCCTCCATTGTGGTCTGGAAGGGTGATACCTCTTCCATACATACTTCCCTCGGAGGGGTCGGGGTGGAGCAAGGAAAAGGGAATGATAACGGTGGAGTAGGGTTGTGAGTTGGAATTAGGACGGGGGTTGGGGAAGTAGAAATAGAAGGGGATGGAGTTGGTGTTAGGGCTGGGAACAATGGTGGTGGAGTAGGAATCAAAGGCGGCTGAGAAGTTGGTGGCGTAGGGTTGTGATGTGGTGGAGTAGAAATTGAACTCTCTTCTACCGCCTTGTCTATCGCTATGTTCTGTGCTACCTCGGTATCCTGGGTCTCAGGCCCTTGGGTTGGACTTGAGCTTGTCTCTGTAGAGGACACATTTACTGAGGAATAAGTGAACTGGGCCAGAGGTGGAGTGAGGGTCACTTGGGGTTGAAAGAGGGATGGGGCTCCCATATCATATCCTGACATATCTTTCCCTTGATCTGAAAATCCCTCTAGACCCTCAAAATTAGATATTTGAAACTCGTCTGACCCTAAGGCATCCAAAGGATTATCCTGTTCTTTCGGGTCCTCCTGATGTTTCCTCGTAGTTTCTTTCTCTTGTCTTCTCTGTGACCTAGTCCTCCTGACTAGTTGTACCTCTTCCTCCTTTTCTTCCCCTTCTGGATCTTCTTGCATGGTTTCAAGTTGTGGAGAGACTGAAGTTCTTTTTCTTTTATATGTCTTCTTCCCCTTTTCAGTGGTCGGAGGAGATTGGCCAGAGGTGGATGGACCTTCACTTGAGGGAGCCTGCGATACCTCTACTAGAGGATCTATTTGCCTTGTCATCCTTGTCTTCTTATGTCTTGGGTTGGAACCATATGCCATTAGTCGTTCATGATCGTATACCATCCCTGGCTTTTGAGGTGGTGCCTTTTTATACTTGGGGACGATAGATTTCTCCCCTCGCTGCTTATCTACTTTCTTGGGTGGCTCCATCAACATTTTAACAGGTATCGGGCTCGTTTTGTAGGACCTCTTAATCCATTGCTTTGTTGTTCTCAATACATGCCTTTCCTGGAAATCAATATCATCGTTTTCATCCTTATCAATCTCCGCGTTCATGATAGGTCTGTCATATATCTTGTCGTCTGTATAAATGGCTTCCAGGACCTCATCTAAATCATACCCCCAAACCTTTCGGGGAATTGGAGTCTTCAATACTTCCTTTGCCAGGGCAAGAGGCATTCTACAATAATCCCAGATTTTGACCTCATGGTTATCTATACAGTTCATCCAATGATCTTCCAATCTTGGTTCATGAATGTAGAACTTGCCAATAATATGGATGTATGTGCCTATAGGGTCGAAGCGAGCCCACACTATCTTGTAAAGATGCAGAGGGAAGTCATCCCATTCGAAGGCCAATGATTTGCAGACCTTCATATCTTGTAGGGTATATGGGCCCAGTGAGATGGGAAAATCCCAACAATGCTTCTTTTTATGCTTTATGCTCGTAAGCATCTGCAAGCTGCCTGGCCATCTCCAAGATAATTATCCAGTCGAACGGATACCTGGGTAGCTTCTTCGGTTTTAAAGTTGATCCTAGTACCTAGATGTAAGTAAATGTTTTAAACTGTATGTAATAGGCCTTGATGGCCCTTATCTTGGCAGCTGCCTCTTCTGACATCCTTTTTGCAAAGTCACCCTCAATGAATCGGATGACTGCAAATATGAAAGCATCGTTGACTATCTGGTAAGCAGGGCAATCTTCTGGCATATTTGCTCTCTTCATTAACTGCACGTACACAATGTGGGGCCAAGCATTTGGGTCATTTATGCTTCCCCTTTTGGTAAGACCTGGGTAGTCTGCCCGTGCCACCAACAGGTATACTATATATGTGCTCATATAGAACTTGGGGTTGTGTTTTACTGCCACCAATTGCTCATCCAATCTATCACCGATGATAGAACCCCAGTCGAACCTCGCTTTACGGCCCCTGATCCTTTTAATCAATAAGATCATCCAGGGTTCAAGTTGGATGGATTGAGGAAGTCCATAAACTCGGCTTATCAATGTTACAACCGCTTGGATATCATCTTTTAAGTATCCTCGTTGGAGGTCTATCTTATCCAGCCTATTCTTTGGGAGAGGTTGCTTGATGTAGTCATAGGTTTCCTTCCCTTTGTTTTTGAACCACTGGAGTCCCTTTCCAATGTAGAAGTTGTAGAACTCGTCGATGCCTTTATGGAGGTGGAAGACCTCCTCTATGACATATGGCCTTATGTCTAGTACTACCTGCCCCTCCATGTTTCGGACTACTCCCTCATCTGAGTTATAATGGTTGGCTAGGGTTATGATCAGCTGTGATGACGAGACAACTACAGGATGGGCCGCTGCGTTCACCAGGCCAGACAAGACTAGTATAGTGTAGTCCTCGGATCTCCCTATTGGTTGGGAGCATTGCACTAGGAACTGATCCTAGTCTACATTCTCGATGTTGGTATCGGTGATTTCTACGTGTTTGTTCCTGACCTTTGAAGCTGGGGGATTCCCCTTATATTGGTACTTCATTGGAGATGTTGTCCTTTGTTCAGGCATCCCTGTAAGGAGAATGCAAGTATCAATATCTTATTGAAGAAAAAAAAACTAAAAGAAAGCTGATTAATCTAAGAAGACAGAGGTAAATAGCTCTTTAAGTAGCCAGGAATGCTTCTTTCGCATTTTTGGCCCTTTCGAAGTTTCAGGCACTGAAAACTGGTTCAGAGTTCGAAAAGACCAAAAGTGCAAAAGAGACAATTGTTGATGAGTAAGTTTTGTCGATCTTTCGGCATGCGAAAGCCCGAAAGTTTCCCGCAGATGCCGAAAGTCTGAAATGGCCGAAAGGTTGAAAGTGCGAAATCCAACGCTTTTGGTGATTCAGAATTTTTGGACTTTTGGACCTTTTGGACCTCCGAAAGGCCAAAAAGGCCAAATTTGCGAAAGGTACTTGGGCGACAAACTAAAAAAAAAGGTTTTCTGCCTTTCGGGGGTCGAAAACCTGTGGCATGGGCCACGACCGGAAAACCCAAAAAAAAACCCTAACCTTAAAAGGGAAAGACCTGACTTGACTCGACAAGGAGGGACTCCCTACCAATTTTGAAGGCATCCACAAGGCCCTAGGAGACCCTGGGGTGTGAAGGTGATCACAAACTAGGTTGGATAAGCACAAGGTGCAAAGAAACCGTAACCTAAAACAGGAAGAGAAAAGAAAAAGCAAAAAAATATGAAGCATGAGGTAGGAACCTACCTTGACTGAGCGTGGAGCGGAAGAGGACGACACGGTGAAGCTTGAAGGTGAGGGGTGATCGATCACAAGGGGCGAGGGCAAAATCTCCAAAATCGCGAGCTCTCAAAATACCAGGATGAAAAGAAAATGAAGTGACTGAATGCGGGCACTTTTTCCATTTTATAAACCCCTGGTGGAGGTCGATGTTTTCGGACCTTTCAGCCTTCGAAATGCCAAAAACTCAGAGGTGAACACCTTCGGCCTTTCGGTGTTTTCGGAGGCCGAAACACCGAAAGTTCAGGTTTTTTGGCCTTTTAACCATCTCCGTATTTTGGGGACTTGGGTCCTCTGAAAGGCCAAAAAAAATGTCTTCTCACTGTGTTAATGAACCGACAACCCTTCATTGGGACCGACCTGGTGGGGACCGAGAAAGGGGCAGATGCGAGAAGACCAAAAGGACACAAAAAAAGGGGGGGTCCCCATGGTCAGATGACCAAAACATGGGGTGTGTGTTGTGGACCCACAACACAATCAATCAGTTAACTCTAAATATAGCTCTTAACAGCTAAGTGTTTTGTCATTCTATATCTTCAGTTCTGATCAATCATCAACACTAGTTAGCTCGGTGACAACTTCAGTTATGCCCGGTAAATAGCTCTTGCTCGGTTACTGCAGTGTCTGGTATACACTATGAACTGCTCGGTGTTCATTGTCCATCGGTGTGCACTGTCCGTCAGTGTTTACTGTCACTCGGTGTATACAAAACTTTTATGTTTTACTAGCCACATAAATTTCGTCTCTTCAACTCTTCAAGTTTATGACAATATGTATATGACCAATCAAATCATATCAACTTGACATCAATGACAATACAGTACATTAACTGATACAATGTCTTTCATTCACTTTTGCAGCTCGGTGATCATCAACTTATCATTTTCAAACGTTCAATCAATTATAGTTCATCATTTATACCCCAATCATGTCTCAAAGGAGCCTATACTTGTACCAAGAGGTTTTGAGAGTCTTCAACTATTTAATCATATTCATTTTGAGACCATTATTGGCATATAGGGTCATGTAGGGTGCTAGGAGGGATTTTTGTTCACATGACAAAGTTATAAGACTTCACATGCCGAAGGAGGAAGAAGGTGAAAATAGTAAAATCTTGAAATGGTATGTCAAGATGAGCAAGTCCAAAATCCTAAAATACAAGGAAGTAGGAAGAGGGACTTAGGAAAGGGGGAGTTTAGAGGAAATGCATATCAAGACTAGCAAGTATGAAATTTGACAATTGAAGGAAATGGGAAAAAAAAACTTAGAGGGAAATGGGATTTCAAAGAAAAATATATATTGGGATGTCAGGATGAGCAATTCTAAAAAAAACCAAAAGTGAAGGAAATGGGACAAAGGTACTTGGAGGAAAAATGGGGGTTCAAAGGAAAATCATGTCAAGATGTTAGGATGAGCAAGCCTAAAATCCCAAAATAGAAGGAAATGAGATTATTAGGATTAAGATAAATGACACGTCAAGATGTTAAGATGAGCAAGTATGAAATCCATAAATGGAAAGAAAATGGGAAAAGGGACTTAGAGGAAATAGGTGGTTTTGAGGAATAACATGTCGAGATGCCAAGATGAGCAAGTCTAGAATTCTAAAATTGAAGGAAATAAAGAAACTAGACTTCAAGGAGAAATGGGAGTAAAGAGGAAAGACACACTAGGATGTTGAACGAGTAAGTCAAATCTTGAAATGACCTAATATCACCTAGGGAAGGATCATATTACAAGGCATTAACATAAAGTAACCCCAAATGTTTGTACCTAGGATTTTAAGGATAAAATGCTTTGAATGCACATCTTGAAGAATTATTAATTGGGCATTTCTCAAATTAATTATCAACAATAGGTGAATATGGTAAAATGCACAAAATTAAAGTAAAACATAACAAAATGAAACTCGTTAAAATGAGGTACTAATAAACAACCATCAATTAATGGTGGAAAAATTTTAATAGTTAAAAAATTCCACAAGTATCATTAATTGAGAAAACTTACATTTTTATTTACATAATTACAAACACACAAACCTTTCCATCTTCCAAATGACCTCAAAAAATTATTTGATACAATATCAATTCTTCCAAATCCACATTCTCTTTCTTTACTTTCGACTTTAGAATTGAAATTCCCTCACATACAAGGACATTAGTATTATTTAATATAAAAGATATATCTTTTCACATTGAATAGTTAATTACATTGCATATCTAGAGAAGGACGAAAGCTACCCAATGAGGGAAGAATTCACGTAGATTCTTACACCAACCCTCCCAAAACACGGCCTAAATTACTCAACATGAAATCTCTGCCCAAATTTTGAGTTCTAAAGACAGGTCGATGCATGAAACAAATTAACATCCAACATCTTCGATTCGTAGTAAATCAAAGATATTCATTAAATTTTCCATTACAAAGAAAGTGACAATCATCTTCACTCAACAATACTCATGTTAGTATATCTGCTTTGGATCTACATGACCTGGTGATACCAAAATGTTCGTCGCACATAGTATAAGTCAACTTGACATGCAAAAGGTCATTTTTGTGAATTATTGTCGGCCCGTTTGGGGGCTGGAATTAGACTGGAATTGGCATTATCTAATTCTGGATCTAATTCTGGATAATGCCAAATTTCTTGCTTGGGTCCATGAATAAAAATGGAATTGGAATTACAAAATTCTGATTTTGCCCCAAAATGGGCATATCAATTTTCCACCTAAATAGGTGGAATTAGAATTTCAATTCCAATTCCAATTTTTACAAAAGCAAATTTAATATCTCGTCGAATCCGTGACATGATAGATGTGTAAATGTGTGTATGTGTCTATATGTACATATATGTGTATATATACACAAATGTGTGTATCTGTATATATGTGTATATGAGTATGTGTGTATATATACACACGTGTGTATATGTGTATATATGTGTATATGTGCATCTTCTCAGTCATCATCTGGGTGAACCAAACGGCTATATGTGTATATATGTGTATATGTGCATCTTCTCATTCATCTTCTGGGTGAACCAAACGGCTCCAGTCCATATTCTGGAAATCATTTCTAGGATATGTATCTTCCAAAATTGTAGCATCTTATTTGGTATTCCAGCACCCAAACGGGCTTAAGGTACATAGTATGGACCAACTCCGCATTCCAAAGATCGTCATCTTTAATTGTCTACATTGTATGGACCAATTTAGCATTCAAAAGATTGAAGTAAACTAGTATGGGACCAGATCAGCATTCGAAGAACAGTTAGACAACTTACAATGGAGGGAAAAGCCAAAAAAGATTAGATACCGATGCGCCCTGTTTTCACTCTGATGCAGATGCGGGTGCGCACGGATGCTGATGCTGGCACAGGTGCTGCCTGGGTGCTGTTTGGAAGCGCATCCCAGGCGCCCGGATGCCTGTGGATGCTTCTCAGAAGCATCCACAGGCATCCGGGCGCCTGGGATGTGCTTC
>MU218165.1:84207-104555 GCA_018584345.1 Thuja plicata | reverse complement strand
CTCTTTACATTTTACATTATGTATATATATGTGTTTGAGTGGCTTTCAAACCTTTTTAGGGTGAAAAGACACAACTCTTATTACAAATTATTTTGAAAAAACACTAAACTAACTAAAAAATAACTACTTAACTTTCAGATTTGGCTTTGGTCGAAAATCCAAAACACATCATGAAAAGATAATATTTCTGTTGGGGATAGGAAATTTGATTTCCCGAACTGGGTCATCTTTAGATTTTTAAAATTCAACCAGCTTTATCCTCTGTCGAAATCATCTTTGTAGCAGGTCTAAATTCCAGCATTTTCTGAACGCTTCGATTAGTTAGTTCTATTTATTTGTGTGATAAATCTTCCTTCCTTTGATCTTTTTTTTATGGAGAAACATGCTTCTTGATAATGTATTGGGACTTCTAAATTATCAAAATTTAGGGTACCACTAGATGCCTCTTGGTAAATCTTGGACTTTGGTCAATTATAAAGACAAGCTTCTCCTTGCACATATTTTAGAAAATCATGGGTCTGCCCCTTTTAGCTCCATTTGGTTTCTATAGCAAATAAAATATAGTAGGTTGTCCTAGTTTGTTCAAACTCTAAGCCATGGCCTAAGATTTGCTACCTCTTCCATATGTCATAGCCACATAATCCAACAAGATGGAAAAGCTCTTCATACTATCAAAAACCCCAAGGGAAAACACTTCAAGAAAAAAAAAATTCAAGTTTTTTAATGACCAATGGGACCCTATCAACTTTAATTGGATATCATGGTAGCAACTCAAATCTTAATTTCACTTGTTCCCTTTGACAAGTATCCTTTTTGAGAGTCCAACAAGTATTGAACCCTAAGATTTTCTATTTTCTATTTTCTATCCACCCCCTACCATGATAAATTCCTAAAATATTAGACATGGCCCAACATTTGAAGTGTCCAAAGCTTTCCTCTTACAATTATCTATAAAAAATCCTCTAAACAATCTCCTTGGTGCCCATATTTAATTCTAAATGGAAGTGAAACCTCATTTAGACAAGATGGAACAAGCTTAGCTTCGATATTTGGAAATCCAAGGTCGACGCATAATCCCAAATACCAACCTAAAAAGTGATCTAGATCAAGCTACCAATGAGTGACCACCTCTTCATATTTTCATCATGTGTTCGACCATTTTGTACCAAAATTTAGGATTTTTTCAAACCTTCTTTTTGCTTTTATGTCCATGTCCACCAACTTTGGTGCTCCCTCTTCTCCACTCTCTCATCTCTTTTCCCTTAGGCTTGGTCAAAACTAGTAGTTCTTGGGCTTTCTTCTTGTCACTATATCATCACCTAGACTATGAGACAAGTTATTATCAACTTTATATGGAAATTTTGATGCTTAATTATTTTATATCATTAAATTATTTTCTTATTTTGTAAGTTGAACTCAAATGGTTTGCTCAAATTTGTCCCTCTACACTTTTACTTTATAGAT
Organism: Thuja plicata; assembly: GCA_018584345.1. NCBI lineage: Eukaryota > Viridiplantae > Streptophyta > Pinopsida > Cupressales > Cupressaceae > Thuja > Thuja plicata. The sequence goes on along the minus strand of MU218165.1, from coordinate 103,091 downwards.
TATTCTACAATTAAATCAAGTAATCTTAGTAGTATATTATATAGTATTCAAATTCAAACTACAAGGTTTGAAGACAATACAAGATTCTAGAGGAATTTCATCTTGGTGAGCTTGTTTTTCTTGCTTGGGAAGCTTTCGCCCATGATTGGCCAAGCTAAGTATCATGTTCCAGTAGATATAGCTCTTGATGAAAATTTTTAATAGAAAATAAAAGATTGATTGTGTTAGGTGTGTGATAAAGAACTTTTTTGAATATCACTTTAGTTATGTTGTAGATCAATATATTGTCTAGGAAATTTGATGTGTCATTTGAGGGTATCAAGCGCTCCTTATTGAATGATTCATTGTTGGTTCATGTTATGGATCAGTAGTTTATTCTTCTTTTGATGAGTAGTTCTACTCTTTTTTAGTTACCCCTATGCATTGTCAATGTTATTCAAATCAACAATGTCTACACGTTTTCAATAAATTTGTTTGATCTTTGTGATGGTTGACTCCTTTTGGAGGATGGTTTGTTTTTTATTGGACTTTATATTTTTCCCTTTTAGATGTGTTTTTTGTCTAGTGTTTTTTTTGTTTTTACAATTACTTTATTGTCATGATACGTATTCCAATAAAAAAAGATAAATGTATCAAAGTATAGAGTCATTCTTTAAAAGTAGTGTTATGAGATTCCCTCAAAGATAAAGTTAAGGACTTAAGAGGATTTATGATCCAATAAACTCCATGTTAATATGATTAATAAAATCATGGGTATATTGAAATGCTTAAACACTTATTTTTGAAAGGGTGTCACATTTGACTTAGGATTCAATGATGATTTACATTTTAAAAACAATTCTTATAAGTTTGAATCTTATCTTAGGTTGTTTAAACATAATTAGGGTAATTAGAAAATAAGTTTATTTCAAAATATGAGCACATTATCACCTATAAAAGTGTCTTATATTTATTCTTTTTCAATTTAGTTTTGAAATGTGCCTATTAATATGTCTTTTGACACATTGACATTGGGCATAGGTTAATGCTCACTAAAAAGAGATTTATTCTCTCAAAGTTAAGAATTCCTTCTTAGAGGCATTGTGTGGTTAATAGAATTTCCTAATTAATTTTTATGAGGGAATTATGGACAAATAAAGACTATCAATAATTTTAACTAGATTAACGTAGTTGCATGTTCTTTAATTTTATAGTGTATTGTCAAAAGTTACTCTTCTTGTTATTTCATTTCTCAAATAGTCCATGTCCAAGAGCTCTTATTAATAGAAGTGTGATTGTGATTATTATCACTATTACAATGTTTATGTTTCAAAAACACATTTCTAAAGAGAGAAAAATAGGACAATAATCATTTAAAAATGCAATAATAAGATAAAAATTGAATAAATTTATTCTTTTTATAATATAAAAATAGAATAAATTAGAAAGTGTGCAGTTTATTCTTAACTTCATTGACAACATATAATTTAACAAATTCAATCAACTAAAAAAAATGATTTAAAATTAGACTTGTAAAAAAAATTGAAAGGAAACTTTTTAATTTATAAAGAGAAAACATAAATTATGTGTTCAATTTTATTTGGACATAATAAATAAAAATAAAAGTCAAACTAAAGTGATGAATAGATTTAATTTTTCCAAATATTATTTAAAAATATAAAGAATTCTTATCATAGAAAATTTCTAAAACACCATTAAATTTTTTTTAAACTATTTTTTTTTAAATTTAAATATTTTTATATTAAAAATTTCCTTTCTTTAGATCAAATCCTACCTATAATGTAGTTGAGTCCTATTTTTTATGGGAATGTTCTTTTTTTTGTTTGAACATGTAACATTTTTTAATTAAGATTGGTAAATATTATCATTTATGGTAAACTCTAATTTACTCAACTTTATTAGGAAAGATCACCATTAACTGAAAATGTCAAGCTAAGAGAATCTATCAAACTACACTTTTATTTTTAACAATTTTTTCAACTATTTAAATTTTGATGACAATAAAAATAAAAGTCAAAACAAAACAAATTATGTATAGTTTTAATTTTTTTGAAATATAATTATTTAAGAATAAAATAATAATTAAAAATATAAAAAATTCATGTCATAGAAAATCTCCAAAATATCATTAATTTTTTTAATTTTTTTTTCAATTTTTAAATTTAATTTTTATAATATTAATAAATGTCATTTCTTTTAATCAACCAATCCTACCTATAATCTAGTTGAGTTCTACTTTTTTTTATGAGAATGTTCCTATTTTTGTTTTAACATGTGAAATAGTTTTTTAGTAAGATATGTAAATATTATCATTTGTCTTACATGCCAATTTATTCCTTAATTTTGTTAGAGGATCTCATTGACTCAAATGCCAACCCAAAAATCTATCAAATCACCATTTTTAATAATTTATTATATATTTATATTAGTAATGATGTATTTTTATATAAAGTTGAACACATTATTTTATATTTTTGTTTATTTAAGTATATACATTTTTTATATTTTTACTTACATTTCATTCATGTGTGTCTGAGTGTGTTTCACATTCATCTAGATTATCTATGAAGTATTTCTATCCATGCACTTATTTTCATATATTTAATATTCACCTTGATTTTACTATTCTTATATGCACGTGATAAATTGATTGGTCATGCACTCATATATCTTTATAGATCAAAATTGGGTATACATGTTCTTCATGTTGGTCAAGCAAGATTGACGACTTACTATTATGAAGGGGTGGGAGTTGATCTAGTGGTAGGACAAAAATGGGTCAATTGGGTTGTCTTCTTCTAGGGAGAGTAGAAGAGTGATGTGTGGCAAGAACTTTGTCAAGATGGGCCAAAAGATGTTAGGAATCTATATAAAGGTGGCATGACATATGTTTTTGGACATGAGTGTATTATTGACACATATTTTTCAAAAAAACATTGTCTACTAATAAATGTTTGAACTAAAAGAGCTTGAGAACAAGTGTAGGAGGAGTAAGTAAGGCCTCTCCTAGCTCTCTTAAGATCTCTTTAGCTAAGTTTGAACTTAATCTAGGACACATCCAATAAAATTAGGGAGTGCTTCTCAAATTCTAGTTGAAATTATTAATTTAATTTGGTAAATTGTTAGATTGCATTTCAAATATTTGTTTAGTATTAGATTGTGGGGTGCACACTTGTTTGGTCCAAATTATTTTGTTGGCATTTGATGATTTTGAATATGATTAACAAATCTAAATTAATAGATTAATGTAATTAAATCAAAAGTTTTAATTTTTTGATCTTTTGCAATTTAAATAAAATACAAGTATTCAAATATTTTTAAATTAAATTAGTTTACAACCATAAAGAGTAAATTAAATTATTTAATTGAATTTGTTCTCTTAATTAATGTAATTAATAATTATTATTCTTTCATGAAAAAAGTGTGTACATATTCCCTCTTAAGATCAGCAATCATCACAATAGTATGGTGAGTAATGTTGCTTCATAAAAACTATAATACAATTTATAATAAGACATTGTCGTGAAATAATTGAGATGTTGAAATTGAAATACATGGATCTTTAACAATATTTCTTTTGAAATGGATGTACATACATACACCTTAGTCTTGATTGTGGTATGTTCAACTAGTGCTCATTTTATTATCAAAAGTTGCTTATGTTAACCCTAGTGATGCAATATTACATGAACTAATACAACCATGTTCTATAAAGATGAATCTAGGTCAAATATATGTAATATATATCTCTTAAAGGTGGGTCGGTGATAGGGAAATTCTTGAGAGTCATAAGGGAAAGGGATACAATAATTCTAGAAGGAACACAAATGAAAATGAAGGTAAAAATAACTTCAAGATCCTAAACATGAGAAAAGTGAGTCCATGAAAGATAAACCATGGTGTAGAGAAAGCATCTTAAAACCAAATGTGCATCTACTACTCAAGTAGGTATACTTTATGGGAAAATCCTAGTTGATTATTTAAGAATTTAAAATATAAACCTATGAACCATATTGTCAATGATAACATATGTCTAAAAGAGATGAAGAATGTGATATAAATAAGTGGAAATCGAGATAATCCATCAATAAATAACAAGACTGGATGGAAATGAGGGAACCAATAAGGTGAAGCTATGTTGTTTACTTGAATCAAGATACTCTAATCAATTCCTCAATACTAGAAGTTTTGGAAGTAAAAATGTTTTAGGAAGCATGGCTAGCAAGCTATGGTCTAGGCTATAATATTGAAGCATTAGAGCTGTGCATTAGGAAGGATGTGATATGTAGGTGACAATGAGTACCATCCAATATCATGTTATGTATACTATGACCCATCAATGCCATCACTTAGTATAAGACTAAAATGTTTGTGTGAAAAGGTAGCTATCACAGATGATGTATGACAATCTCTTATTCCTTCTATTAGAACTGAACCCCAAAGGACCTTTGAATCTAGTATAAGAAATATCATTTACTCAAAATATCTCTATAACAAGATGAGTGTTTTTTCTTTCACCTTTGTAAATAGGTACTATGGAGCTTTCTATGCATTGCCTTAGTGAATCCTTCATTTAGTATAGTGCAAAGTAGGCTTTGTATAGGGAAAATATATAGCTTCCAAACTTAGGAATTCTACCTTATTAATCTTTAGAATTGGCATATTTGGTTTCTTTAAACACACCACAAATAGGGAGAACTAGTCCCTCAAAATCACTCCAATATTAAACCTAGCCCAATTGTACTATCAAGAAATTTGTATCATATATAATCTCATAATAAAAAAATAAATACCATCATCTTAATTAGAATAACTAAACAAAATAAATTACATCCCTTCACTATGAAATCAAATTTTCCCTAGGGGAAATGAACCAATAGTGAATCAGGTTCTAATACCCGTTCACTTTTCGCTATAGGGACCCCCCAATACCAAATAATCCTGCACACCAATACATACATATAATCAACCCAAACAATATTTATTCAACCCCCAATACATGTTCATACATGAACAAGTAGTAGATAAAGAAATTTTTTAAAAAAATGAACCATTATTGGTACTTATGTGATTGACATACATTATTCCTTGCACATATAAAGTGAATAAATCATTTATTACATATTTATATTATTTACAATAACCAATTTATGCAAGTGAACCAAAAGTACAAAGGTACTCAAATTACAAATACAAGTGACTAGTTATTGGTCCCTCATATGACAATTTAAAAAATGAAATTGAACTTAATGGGTTCTCATAGGCACTTTCTCCCAAACAGGTTTGTACTTTTTTAGGCATTAAATCTATCTGCAAATAGTACCTACATTTTCAACTGTAAGGTTCCCATATAGACACAAAAACAAAGAATAAAAAATAAATAAAAATAATTGTAAGGCTAAATCCACACATATGAGAATTAAATTAGATATGCAAGTATAAAATGACTGATTGGTTGCAAGCAATAAGAATTCTTTAATTCAAAATCTACCCATACGAGAATTGAATTGGTTATGCAGGTATGAAATGACTGATTGGTTGCAATCAATAAGAGCTCAACTTGTAGCGCAAGAATGAATTGATAGAATGTTTCCCACCAGAATTCAAATTCAAAATTTAACAACCACAAATTAATGCACTCACCTTACACATTCGAATAAATTTATAAAGGGATTTTGCAAGTTCATTTTCATTACTACAAATAGGAAGTCTAAGCATTCTCTGTAGAGCTGAGAGGTGAAGGAAGAATTATCTTTTCATTACTACAAAGTCTGAATATTCTCTGCAGAGCTCAGAGGTGAAGGAAGAATTATATGCACAATCCTAATCAAAGAGACTTTCTTCGGGTTGGTACACTATGCTTAACCTTTGATATTTTATTCCATAGGTGAATATTTTGTAAATTTACTATTTTTCTATAAGTTTATGTACTCTTAGGGTCTACAAAATCTAATATTATTACATAGAATTTTATTGAATATAAATTTGTTTTCATTCGGTTTAAGTAAATAAGGCCACTTTTCTCTGAAGATTACTTTTTCATAGGTTCTACAAACATAAACTGTGTTGAATGTTTTGTATGAAGTATATATATTCATAGGTTCTAAATACATCAACCACATCCTCATTTATTTTATAACCTTATATGTCATACACTTGTCACTTAGAGCACCAATAGACATTGTAACCTTCTACTAATGGCATCATCTACATGTTTTAATGATATCAAAGTCAACCCTCCATCACATGCTTTAATTCTATCTTGTGTCATCATCTCTACTTTCTTTCGTATTTGTATACATATACACAATTATGAGTATAAATACCTCAATAATCATGCACACGTATACATATACGAAGTAGCAGATACTTTTTTCATTTAAATGTTTACTATGCCTTTTATTTCATTAAAATGTTAATATCCCGTCAAGGGTTTCTTTTTTTTGTTGAATGATTATCCGTGTGACTAAAGCGTTACATTAAAATGATGAAATTTGCTTACGTGTTAGTCCATCATGCTTTATGTGGCTTATTTTGTCATCATTGCTTCAAATGTGGACCATTATATTAAAATGTTTACCATTTCATATATATGCCATATAGGGTTTGATTTTTGTGGTGAATGATTATCCGTATCCATATAGGGTTCCATTAAAATGATGAACTATGCTTCTACATTCTTGCATTTTGCCTTCTTTTATCCACATTTTCTCATAAGTGGTCGATCTTATTAAAATGATTACCCCTTTCATATTGGTCGTATAGGGTTTAATTTTTATAGTAAATGATAACCGTATCCATATAGGGTTGCATTAAAATGATGAAATTTGCTTATGTGTTAGTCCATCATGATTTATGTGGTTTATTTTATGTGAATAATTATATGAACTATGCCTTGTATATAATTAAAATGTTAATATCCCATCGAGGGTTTATGTGAATATTTATGATGAACTATGCCTTGTATATAATTAAAATGTTAATATCCCATCGAGGGTTTCTTTTTTTTGTTGAATGATTATCTGTGTGACTAAAGGGTTACATTAAAATGATAAAATTTTCTTTTGTGTTAGTCCATCATGCTTTATGTGGTTTATTTTGTCATCATTGCTTCAAATGTCGACCATTATATTAAAATGTTTACTATTTCATATATTTCATAGAGGGTTTGATTTTTGTGGTGAATGATTATCCGTATCCATATTGGGTTCCATTAAAATGATGAACTTTGCTTCTGCATTCTTGCATTTTGCTTTCTTTTCTCCTTATTTTCTCATAAGTGGTCGATCTTATTAAAATGATTACTCGTTTCATATTGGTCGTATGAGGTTTAATTTTTTCTGGTAAATGATAACCGTATCCATATAGGGTTACATTAAATATAAAAAAAGCCTAATTTAAAGTGCCTAAATATAAAAAATGCCCAATATTGAATATAAAAAATGCCTAATTTAAAGTGTATAAGTTATTGGGTCGATTCACGTGTTCTTTTTTGACGTTAGGAAAGTGGGGGCATGAACATCCTCTTTCACCACATGTGGTTCACCGCTGACCACATATATGCTAAGATTGGTGCCCTGAAAACATTAGCTTTTCACCATTTTTCATTCCTCTCGCCACAGTTTTGGTTCGCACCGCTCTGCAACCATTCTATCTTGTGTCATGACTTCTTTCTTTCTTATATGTATACATATACACAATTATGTCTAGCTTTATATAATCATGCACACATATACATATACAGAGTATTAGATACCTATTTCATAATTTTGTCTCAGTACATAATTATCTATACATATGTACATAATTATATGTACATGTGTGTGTATATACATAATTATGTATATATATGGACAGTAATGAAATTAAACAATGATTGTCTGAATGCCTTCAAATGGCGTCCATTTTATTAAAATATTTATTATTTCATATATGTCGTAGAGGGTTTAATTTTTCTAGTAAATGATCGTCCCTATCCATATAGGGTTTCATTAAAAGGATGAACTCGTCTACATTCAGATGGTGCAATCTAGTGCTTCTTATATGTATATGTATAAATAATCTGGTCTACAACATCTAATATTATTTCATAGAAATTTATTGAATATAGCTTTGTTTTCAGTTGGCTTAAGCAAAGAAGGCCATTGTTTTCTCTGAAGATTACTTATTCATAGGGACTACAAACATAAACTGAGTTGAATGTTTTGTATGAAGTTTATACATTCATAGGTTCTAAATGCATCCACTGCATCCCCAATCATTTTCTTAGTATGTTTACCTGCATAATCAAGCATACATATTCAAACTCCAAGTATCAGATACATATACATGACCATGCATATATATGCATGATAATATATACATATATATAATTATTTAAATATATGTATGGATGCAATATGAACGACGATGGAATTAAACCATGATTGTCTCAATGCCTTCCATCCCATTGAAATGTTTATTAAGGGTTGCATTAAAATGATATAATGTTGTAACCATGTGTACACAATTACATATATGATTTATTTGGCTCTGCAACCTTATTGTCTCCACTTTGAAACCTTCAGGTAACGTTGCACCCATCAAGCATGCTTCCTTTCTTCTATGTACAATGATTGAATTAAACAATGATTATTGACTGTGAAATGAATAATCTCATGTAGGTACAGATTCATGGCATGAGGTAGAGGTAGAGGTAGAGGTAGAGGTGAAGATAGGGGTGGGGGTACACTGAATTCAACATCGGAAGACAGGCAGAATCGTCAACCAAAAGAAGCAAGAGGTAGAGGTAGAAAGGGATCAACATCAGGGGGCATGCAGAGTCCCCAAGTGAATGAGGCAAGAGTTAGAGTCAAAGGTGAACGTATAATTAGAGTCACTAGTGGAGTACACTTCACAAATGCAGTGGATAGGAGCTCTAGAAAATAAATTCATGTTTCTGATTGTGGAGAAGAAACAAACAGTGGATGTCATAATCAACCTAATGTGGAGGTAGAGCCCACTGTTGAAAATGTTTGAACTATTAGTCACTCAAAGCCGTATGCGAAGTGGTCCAAAATGCAAATGGTAGAAGCAATTGCCTATGTTGAAGAGAAGGGGATGTCAATCAGAGATGCAAAAATCAAGTGTGGTGTCCCCAATATGAGTTTGAGATCATGGATGACTGGGATTTAAACAATGACCCAAAGGGGACCATGTACCATTTTATCTAAAGAGGAGGTTGTACTTGTCCATTGGTGCAAGGAAATGGATGAAGTTGGCCACGGTTTCTAGATCAACCAACTACAATCAACCGTTGCCGAGATTTCTTGGGATAGGCCCAATCCCTTCAACAATGGCGTGCCAGGGAAATCATGGTGGTCTGGTTTTTGTAGTAGACACAATTAGGCATAAGCATTCATACATACACATAGTTATGCTTACATATATATAATTGTGCCAACTTGTCCACTGCATACATACACACAATTATGCATACATATTCATAAATATGCACACACACATAATTATGCAGACATACACATAATTAGGCATTGAGATAATCATTGTTCAATTACCTTATTGTACATACAAGAAAGGAAGCATGCTTGATGGGTGCAACATTACCTGAAGGTTGCAGAGTGGAGGCAATAAGGTTGCAGAGAAAAATAAATGAGATATGTAATTGTGCACACATGGCTACAACATTGTAGCATTTTAATGCAACCCTTAATAAACATTTCAATGAGATGGAAGGCATTGAGATGATCATTATTTAATTTCATCACCGTCCATATTGCATCCATAATTATGCATCCATATACATAAATTTAAATAATTTTGTATTTGTAAACATGATCATGCATATATATGCAAGGTCAAGTATATGTATCTGATACTTGGAGTCTGAATATGTATGCATGATTATGCAGGTAAACATACTCAGAAAATGATTGGGGATGTGGTGGATGTATTTAGAACCTATGAATGTATAAACTTCATACAAAACATTCAACTCAATTTATGTATGTAGACCCTATGAATAAGTAATCTTCAGAGAAAACCTTGGCCTTCTTTGCTTAAGCTGAATGAAAACAAAGCTATATTCAATAAAGTTCTATGAAATAATATTAGATGTTGTAGGCCAGATTATTTATACATATACATATAAGAAGTACCAAATTGCACCATCTGAATGTAGCAGAGTTCATCATTTTAATGAAACCCTATATGGATAGGGACAATCATTTACTAGAAAAATTAAACCCTCTACGACATATATGAAATAATAAACTTTTAATAAAATGGACGTCATTTGAAGGCATAGCAACAATCATTATTTAATTCCATCACTGTCCATATATATACATAATTATGCAAACACACACATGTACATATAATTATGTATATGTATACATGATCATATATGTGTATAGATAATTATGTACTGATCTACAAATTATGAAATAGGTATATGATACTTCGTATATGTATATGTATGCATGATTATGTAAACCAAGACATAATTGTGTATATGTATTTACATATAAGAAAGAAAGCAGAAATGATGACACGAGATAGAATGGTTGTAGAGCAGTGCAAACCAAAAACTGTGGTGGGAGGAATGAAAAATGATGAAATAATAATGTTTTTAGGGCACCAGTCTTAGCATATATGTGACCGATGACGAACCACATGTGGTGAAAGGAGATGTTTGCGCCCCCACTTTCCTAAAGTCAAAAAAGAACACATGAACCGACCCAACAACTTAAATACTTTAAATTAGGCATTTTTATATTCGATATTGGGGCCTTATTAAATTAGTTGTGTACACAATATGCAAAATTACACACACACACACACACACACACACACACACACACACACACACACATACGAAGTACCATATTTCACCATTTTAATGTAACCCTTCATAGATAGGGGTAATCATTTTAATAAGATCGACCACTTATGAGAAAATGTGAATAAAAGAAGTCAAAATGCAGGAATGCAGAAACAAAGTTCATCATTTTAATGAAACCCTATATGGATACAGATAATCATTCACTAGAAAAATTAAACCCTCTACGACATATATGAAATAGTAAACATTTTAATATAATGGTCAATGTTTGAAGCAATGATGACAACATAAACCACATAAAGCATGATGGACTAATGCAGAAGCATATTTCATCATTTTAATGTAATCCTATATGGATACGGTTATCATTTACCAAAAAAATTAAACCCTGTACGACCAATATGAAAGGGGTAATAATTTTAATAAGATCGATCACTTATGAGAAAATGTGGAGAAAAGAAGGCAAAATGCAGGAATGCAGAAACATAGTTCATCATTTTAATGAAACCCTACATCGATACAGACAATCATTCACCAGAAAAATTAAACCCTCTACGACATATATGAAATAGTAAACATTTTAATATAATGGTCGACATTTGAAGCAATGATGACAAAATAAACCACATAAAGCATGATGGACTAACACAGAAGCAAATTTCATCATTTTAATGTAACCCTATATGGATATGGTTATCATTTACTAGAAGAATTAAACCCTATACAACCAATATGAAATGGTAATCATTTTAATAAGATCGATCACTTATGATAAAATGTGGAGAAAAGAAGGCAAAATGTAGGAATGCATAAGTAGAGTTCGTCATTTTAATGAAACCCTTTAGTCACACAGATAATCATTCACCAAAAAAATTAAACCTTCTACGACATATATGAAACAATAAACATTTTAATATAATGGTTGACATTTGAAGCAATGATGACAAAATAAACCACATAAACAATGATGGACTAACGCAAAAGCAAATTTCATCATTTTAATGTAACCCTATATGGATACAGTTATCATTTACCAAAAAAATTAAACCCCTATGCGACCAATATGAAAGGGTAATCATTTTAATAAGATCGACCACTTATGAGAAAATGTGAAGAAAAAAAGGCAAAATGCAGGAATACAGAAGCAAAATTTATAATTTTATTGGAACCCTATATGGATACAGATAATCATTCACTGCAAAAATTAAACCCTCTATGACATATATGAAATAGTAAACATTTTAACATAATGGTTGACATTTGAAGTAATGATGACAAAATAAACCACATAAAGCATGATGGACTAACACAGAAGCAAATTTCATCATTTTAATATAACCCTTTAGTCACATGGGTAACCATTCAACATAAAAAAAAAACCCTCGACAGGATATTAACTTTTTAATGAAACACAAGGCATTGAGACAAACATTTTGTAAATATGTTGTTGTGCATACAAGAAAGGAAGCATGATTGAAGCCGAAGACGTTACCTGCAAAGTGGAGCATGATGGTTACAAACCAGTACAGACCAAAAAATGTGGTGGGAGGAATGAAAAATAATGAAAATGGTGAAAACTAATATTTTTAGGACACCAATCTTAGCATATACGTGGCCGACGATGAACCACATGTGGTGAAAGGGGATGTTTGTGCCCCCACTTTCCTAACGTAAAAAAAGAACACGTGAACTGACCCATCAACTTAAACACTTTAAATTAGGCATTTTTAATATTCAATATTGGGTCTTTTAAAAACTTTTATTGAATATTTGATGAACTACTATTGGGGTTCAATGTGTCTACTATCGGTCGACACATTTTTTTGACCACTTTTAGACATATGTGCACATAACAACTTCTGTGGAGTGGACCGTTATTGGTGAAAATCCCAAATATTAGTGACATAGAGGTTTTGGTGACACAACAATTTTCTCAAATTGGTAAGACAAAATCCTTCAAAACTACCTAGGTTCTCAAGTGTTTTCTAATGCACCTCTATGCCTCCAAATGGTCAAATCACACCACCACCCTTGCTTACTAGTTTCAAGGTTTCCAAACATCTTTTCACACCCAACCTAAGGTGATTCAATGGTTTCCAAACCCTCAAGTTGTTGTTTGTTATGCAACCCTTCACAAGCCCTTAACTAGGCCTAAAACCCCAACTAGGTCTCTTTTTACTAATTTTTGGATTTTTCACCCAAACTCTCCAAAATATTAGCCAAAAATTGTACTTTAGGATACCCTTTTGGAAGTACAATAACAAATATAAAAATCAACTATGGTTGTTTTGGAACAACTGTACAAAAGTTTATTGATTCTACTAAATTTAGGCCTAATTAGGTCACTTTTACAAAACAACTACTAACCAGACTTATCACCAGAACTCCTAACTTTCAAAAGAGTTGCATTATAGTCCAAATCAAAATATTTAAAACTCATTTAAGCACATAACTCCATTTCATATGCAAAGTATAAAACTCTCACCAAAATAGGCTTAAATCTAGGGCTTCTTGGTAATCCAACCTCCCAACACTTCTGAGACCAAATCAATGATCCAACACCATCTCTAGGATATGTAACAACTCTATTTGACATAAAACAACCACCTCCTTAAGGTAGATCTCCCATTGCTATACCGTAGCCTCCATTTCCATGCACCCTTCTCCTTCAATCTCATGGTGTATACCCTTCAAATCACTTTTCCTGCAAGTTAAAGTGTTAGTAACATCAAATATATGTTACATAGGATCCATACCATGAGAAACAAAAATTAGACATTCATGGAATGGATCCCCATTCTCCAAAACCCTGAAATCAATGAAACTAAGAGCCCTGTCTTACACCAGTCAACAATAAAATAAAAAATCAGATTGTTCAAACCCTCAAAATCACTTATCAGACCATAAAACACATAGGTATCAGTTCCTACTTCATCAACAATGACTAAATGACTAAACAATCAAAACTATGCAAGAATCATTCAAAAATCTCAAGGAAATTGCAAGAAACTAAGCTTTTTATTGAATCTATTGTAACAGTTTGTACAATTCTGTACAGTACCATCCCATCCCTCAAAATCTTGTACCAAGGCTTTAAAAACTCATTACCCAACTTCCCAAACTGTTTCCCATTGGTTTTGATGGGATTAAACTCCTAAACAACTCAAAATCTAAGTTTCCCTCCTAAAGCCAAACTAACCGTTACATTTTGAATTTTCAAATTTAAAACCTTGACAAATGGATACAAATGGACTAAAAACCATTACTAAAGCCCACAAATTGATCCAATTGCATTATTTATTCATTTCTAAACCCTTACTAACCCCTTTACTACCTATAGACCCATTACATCTCATATATTGGTCATATGGTCCCTTTAGGACCATAAGGACATTTTGAACTTACATTTGTTTTATTACAATCCAATGCCATAATAGGCTTTAAAACATCATAGTTAACCTTTATTGGTTTGCAAACTCCATCTCTGGCCCATGTTGTCTTCGTGACTTCAATGGTTCTTCTAGGTGCTCCTGCACCACTTAGCTTTAAGCAGTTAAGTCGCATACGGAAACAACAACAAAAAAAACCTGCGAAATTCGACATCGTTTGATACCTCAATTGAATGCGCGAAGTTAGCTATAGCCACCACTGATCCCTTTCCCCTACTTTTAAAAGTGAAATATAAATTATTTAAAAATCAACCAAAACTAACATTATTTTAATAATACTTGCATTTTAATTGGTTTAAATGATAAAAGAGAAGAACATGCATTCTAGTTTGTGAGTGATTAGCATGTTGCTACCACGTTTCGGTGGAACGATTTTATGTGTGGCTTCAAATCTACGAAATTTTGTTGCATCTCATTTTAAGCATTTCACGTTAGTATTATTTGTTGTCTCTTTGTTGGGGGAATCAAGTTTTCTTATTTTCTTCGCAACGACAAATAATTCATTCATATGAGGCACGTTCTTGTTTTTAGTCTAGCAACGGAAAAATAATACACATGCGGATTCTTTAATGGACACGCAAGATTTGTGAACTAAGGCATCTATAAAATAATGTTATAATATTCATTATTTATAACTTTGAATCATCATTCGGTGTACTAGGAAAATAAAATGAATAAATTATGCTCCCAAGAAAGGTGAAAAGTGCATGCTTGGTATTTTTTAGGGAGTTTGTTGGGGCCACGTCTCATAATAAAAGTAACATGGAAAATATTTCAAGCTATCTCAAACTTCTTTAAGAAATTTTAAATAATTAGGAAGTTAGGAATCAATTAAAAAATCAAACCATATCTTGTTCTTATGTAAATATTCATTTGACACGAGCTAAGGGTTACTTATTTTCCTTGTTCAAGGGTTGCCTCTTTTCCTTGTTCAAAAGGAGAGGCGTCATACTTTATTAATATCTCAATTAGCTTCTGAGTATGGATACTCTCTCTCTCTCTCTCTCTCTTTTTTCAAGTTTATATTTTTTTTTAAGTTGAAGTTAAGAGTCTCTACAAGTATGAAGGGAGCGTGCATCTTTGACTGCCATAAAAGTCATTTTTTTTGGAAGAAAAAAAATATATGACATGATATTCCCATCCTTTAGTCCATCGTTCTTATTTAAAATTTCAATGACTTTATCACAAAGAGATATGGCATAAAGAAACGAATTTCAACAGTTAACCTCTTCCCTATTTTCTCAAATTTGGACTTTCATCCACACATTCCTTTCATGCCATGATTAACTTTCATCAAATGACTCTAAATTGAAAAGATGGTGAAGATTTCTCTTGATAGAAGACCATCTTCAAAATAATTAAAGCCTAGTAAGTCTATATCTATAACTTTGATTCCCCCCTTGATTGAGCAAATGTTCCCACCATCAACTACATTTATCTAAGAAACCACTATAATGTTTTCTTAAAAAAAAACCACCAAAGGAGTTTGGACCCCCTAAAATTGATCCCCCGTGACTTGACATGATTTTTATTGTATAAGTTTTGCATTCCATTTTAAAACAATCACACTTTGGAGATATTCATTCTACCCCCTCTTACTTAGCTCTCTTCAAGTGTTTCAAATTCCCTTGGCATTGCCAACAAATCAAAGACATTCTATTTTAGGTATCTACTTGGTGCCTTTTCCTAGCCAATTGAGTGTTCGCCTATACCTTAATAATGACTTTCTATGTTGATTATTGGTCTAAGATATTTTAATATTTAACCTTATCTTGTGCCCCTATGTATTATTATTTTCCCTTATATTTTATCATGATTCAATCTTTTAATGTCATGGTTGAACTCCACATTCATATCAAGGAAGCCATGTTTTTCATGTATTGAGTTAGCAAAGGTGACTTGTTATCTATAATTGAGATGACAACCTCACTAATTATTATATCTCATTTATTAGAGTTTGAAGTTTTATATATACTCTTCATTTTGGGGCTTCTACCAAATGTTGATCATATTAATCTAATGGTCTATGGGGGCTTTATGGAGAGAAAGAATTTGTTGGCATCGAGCTTTAAGATTGATTGATTCCAGTTAAGTCATCATGGAAACCCCTTTTTTATTTTTTTATTAATATATGTGCATATGATTAAGCACCATGATATCATGGTGATCTAATTCATAGGTTTGAGGACGAATAAGGCGGTGACATGTGCCAATATAAGACCACTTATTATTGGTTGGAAACTAATAAGTGGGTCTACACGTGCAATACTAAGTGAATAACTATCAGATGGTCCTTGTTGGTGAGCTCTTGATGGGATTATTAAATTTTGTTTATATTATATGTGATAATATCACCAATAATATAACCCATGATATTGCTAAGTGAGATAAATAATTCAAAGGCATTCAAAATGCTAAAATTTAATTGGCATTATAGTTGGCCAAAGCTCCAGGATTCATAATTGAGTTTAAATCAATTATTATTTTTCATCAAATCTTGTATAAGTGAGCACACTTCTTTTGGTGGGGTATCATCCTTACATCATGATTTTTATTTTTATTTTGTTTTTGGCGGAACCTATAATGATGTCTTTTGAAAACTAGATCAATGAGGCTATTCATGGTAGTATTGAGTAACTACATGGATATCATTAATTTATTAAATGATGTGGTATAATATGAACATCCTTAGAGTTCCCTAAGGTGTTTGTGATCTCAAATTTTAACGTGAGCTCTAAGGATTATTGGATACAATTGGATTGAACAACTCTTAGAAGGCTCCCATATGCTATATCAATATGTTTGTGGATAACTCTATACTAATGATAAATGCTTTGTACATTGGTCTTTGGACCAATCAACAAATCATCGAAGGGGATTACTGGCATAGTTCCAAATAAGGTTACACAACATGCTTCTATTGATGGGAATGTTATATATGATTTGCAACTTGAGTGAAATATAGTTCAAATTCCTTAATTGGATAACATGACAATGCAATTGGTTGGTAGGAGTTGATGGACACAAAAGGTATTTGGTTGTGGCATGTTCTACCAATTGTGAGATCTCTCGATTGAATGTAACGTAGGAGATGAAGAGAGAAATATTTTTAGACATTCAATAACCATTTGATCTTATCCTTTATCTCACAAGCTAAGGCTTTATTGGAAATAAATGAAGTCCCCTAAAGATTTTATTGATAATATATTTTCAACTCAATGCTTGTGATAGTTTAAAGGCACTACCAAGGATATAATTGAATGTTAGTTGAAGATCATATTTATGTAGATAAGGTATTTGGTAATGTAATCAAAGTTTCCCTACTCTTTGTAGATCAAAGATGCTTGATGTGTGCTAAAAATGTGTCACACTTCTATGGGTCATTCCATTCAAGGTTGACCAAGAATGAGGCCTCAAATATCGACTCATAGCTCCCTGGTCATGGAGTGCAAAGGTTTGTGATGGAGGCCCTCAGATTGACCTAGTTGTGCCCCTGCAAGTACACCATGAAATGGGATATTCAAAGAGAAAAAGCAAGGATGCTAGTCTCCATGATCATCCAATATGCAATGAAATGAAAACTATTCTCTATGATTGCAATGCATGAAAGGAAATTAATCTAAATGATAACAATGCATGATTATTCTATGAAAGGAAATACAAATGCAAAACTAATCTATGAAAGGAAACATGAATCTAATCTAACATGCAAGTGAAAAATTAATCTAAATGCATTGTCATGGGGCATGAAAGAAGAAGACAAGAAGAGAGAAGTTGCAATATCCAAGCTCAAGTGCTCAAAATCTCCTCCAAAATTGCTCTCCAAACCTCCAGCATAACAATAGCATAAAATCTTCATTTTTCAAATAAGAAGGAGAGGTTTCCTTATAAAGAAAAATGGACGGTAGAGATTAAGAGGCAAAAATCAAAGGCTATGATTAAGAGGCAAAAGGCCCACCACTTAGGAAGATGTGTAGAAAAAAGAACTTTATTTATTTCTATTTAATTTATTTCCTTTTTCAACAAAGAGCGATTTAAGTGGGGGTTTTATTTAATTAAAAGAAGGATTTTCTTTTAATTAAATAAGATTATTTAATTTATTTAAAAGGGATATTTTAATTAAATGAGATAATATTATTTAATTAAGAGAGATTTTAATTAAATAAGATAAGATTATTTAATTAAAAAGGAATTTTAATTAAATAAGATTATTTTATTTAATAAAAAGGAATTGTTTTCTTTTAATTAAATAAGATAATTGATGAAATGATCAAACCTTAGGAAATATTGAAATAATTGAATTAATTACGACTTGATCAAGGAAATTGATTTGAATTGAAAATGTTGCAAAGCATTGATTCAAGAATTTGATAAATTGATAAATTGATAAATGGGGGCCCATTGTCCAGGCGACCATTTTAGGGTGCATACATTTGCCCCTCTTTGACTAATGTGTGATCATTATGGGAACACATGTAGTCAAAGAATGTAGTTGAAGTGTGAGATTGATTTGGGATCACAAAACAACACAGACATCAACACCGTTGTAAATAAGTAATTGACATCAGAACAAAGATAAGCTGATTGCAAAA
>MU218165.1:20373-79088 GCA_018584345.1 Thuja plicata | reverse complement strand
ACATGGGAGATGTGGAAGAAAGAAGACCAAGAGTCATTTTGTGCAACTTGATACCATTTACGTTCATTTGGATGTTGAGCAACATGTCATAGCACTTTTGGGGAGATCTATTGAAGTTTTTATCACTTGGGAACTCAGATTTGTTTGTTTTAATTGACCAACTAGATGCATTAACAAATTTTTATCATTAATCAGGCACGCAAGACAACAATCAGGAAGTTCAAGCAAACAATTGTCTCCAAACAATGAGCAAGGGACAAAGCAACCTTGCGTATGAACAAGAATAGTGTCCTAGTATTTCTACTCTCTAAAGATTCTCCTTGTGTATGTTCTCAAAATGTTTTGCAATCATGCACATAGTCCTAGAAAAGAAAAAGTTGGTTGCACTATGGTTCTTAGTAATGGTTAACTTTGCAGCTTTTTCAATCTCAAGTGGGTGAATTCCAATCCTAGCGCATCGAGTTTTTGACACAGTCTGAGAATTTAATCAATTAGGAGCTGCTAAGGAGATCTGACAACCCAACAAGAGACCACACCTATGGAGATTTCTTCCACAAGGACATTTATATAGCGGTTTTTGTTACCATGGCAAAAATGGATATTACTGCTTGAGGTTCCATCCACGTGGTTTACCCAAAAAAGGGAGTGCCTACTACGGTTAACCCTCTCTAACAAGGAAGACTCACAATATGAACCACATGGGGACTTGGTTCAGATTCAAGGGTTCCAAGTTTCTGATTCTCCCAAAAGGGAAAAGAGCATAATCCTCTAGCCTCTTCAGCTCACCCAAACATAGCAAAAAAAATTAATTGACCCACTAATTTGAAATCACCCCACCCAAGGTTCATAAATCAACAACAATGACCACCAATCTCAAGAGAGAAAGTACCGTCAAAAGTTGAAGACCAAAACAAGTGAGATAATAACAAATACTTCCCTACCTACAATGGGATCTATCGTCAAGAAGAGATTCGCATGTAAGACAAGAGAATGAATCCCACTTTCTCAAGATCACCACAAATAGTGTTCATAGGGCCTAATTACTACGTGAAACATATATGCAAGAAAACAAATCTAGGTCCATTCCTTTAGAGCAAAAGTTAGAAATGTGATCTATGAAAGCAAGAAACACTCAAGCTAAACACATGAGAGGTTCATTTTTATTTCCAAAATCCAAATGTTATAGAGATGTAACAAAATACCTCAATTCAAAAGCAATGCACTTATTAGATTTTACCTTATTGTTTCTTTTGTTGAGCTTTTGCACGAAAGAAAGCAACGAACTCTCCAACAAGCAAGACAAGCAAACAAGATATGAAATGTATATTCAACTTATGCAAACCCTAGGGTTAGATCTGAAAATTAATTGTTAGGAGAAATAATAACTAGAAAATAATTCAAATGACAACTCACATCATGCATTGAACAATGTGAAAAATAAGTGCAAGCTAATCATTAAATGCCCTTTTTTTACTTTTGATTTTTGACCTAGTCAACAAGATTGGACCTATATGACATGAATTCGGATCCCAAACCCTAAATATGGTAAAGAGACCCCTATTAAAAAACAAAGAGCTTTCCAAAAATGTAAATTGTTTAGCAATATTTTTTGATTTGTGCCCTAGGGACCCTATTTATCAAAACCAACCAGTTTTTAAAGATTGGATTTTTAAGTCATTATTTGTCATCAAAACAAAAAACACAGAGAACATACCCCCTATATAATTCTAAGATATTTTCATAAATATAAAGTTTTCCAAAAAATTCAATGATTTGCGACCACAAACGAACTTTCATGAAAAATCATAAAAAAATTATAAATCATGAAAAAATGATCCAAAGTCTGATTTTCAAACTGAGACACCTTTGACCCAATGCCAACCTGCAAAAAAAAATCCAGACCAAAAATCCAAGCCGTTTGGGAGATATGATCAAATATTTAAAAAACCCCTAGGTTTTGTCTTCAACTCATCCTACACAAAGGTTAGGCTTGAAAAACTTATATAAAATAACCATGTAAAGATTAGAAAATCTGAATAAAATGAAGGAAAATCAGGAGCATCATGCCCCACGGTGGGCGCCAAAAATGTGTCACACTTCTATGGGTCATTCCATTCAAGGTTGCTCAAGAATGAGGCCTCAAATATCGACTCATAGCTCCCTAGTCATAGAGTGCAAAGGTTTATGATGGAGGCCCTTAGATTGACCTAGTTGTGCCCCTGCAAGTACACCATGAAATGGGAGATTCAAAGAGAAAAAGAAAGGATGCTAGTCTCCATGATCACCCAATATGCAATGAAATGAAAACTATTCTATATGATTGCAATGCATGAAAGGAAATTAATCTAGATGATAACAATGCATGATTATTCTATGAAAGGAAATACAAATACAAGATTAATCTATGAAAGGAAACATGAATCTAATATAACATGCAAGTGCAAAATTAATCTAAATGCATTGTCATGGGGCATGAAAGAAGAAGACAAGAAGAGAGAAGTTGCAATATCCAAGCTCGAGTGCTCAAAATCTCCTCCAAAATTGCTCTCCAAACCTGCAACATAACAATAGCATAAAATATTCATTTTTCAAATGAGAATGAGGGGTTTCCTTAAAAGAAAAATGGACGGTAGAGATTAAGAGGCAAAAATCAAAGGTTATGATTAAGAGGCAAAAAGCCCACCACTTAGGAAGATGTGTAGAAAAAGAAACTTTATTTATTTTTATTTAATTTATTTCCTTTTTCAACAAAGAGGGATTTAAGTGGGGGGTTTATTTAATTAAAAGAGGGATTTTCTTTTAATTAAATAAGATTATTTAATTTAATTAAAATGGATATTTTAATTAAATGAGATAATATTATTTAACTAAGAGATATTTTAATTAAATAAGATAAGATTATTTAATTAAAAAAGAATTTTAATTAAATAAGATTATTTTATTTAATAAAAAAGAATTGTTTTCTTTTAATTAAATAAGATAATTGATGAAATGACCAAACCTTAGGAAATATTGAAATAATTGAATTAATTACGATTTGATCAAGGAAATTGATTTGAATTGAAAATGTTGCAAAGCATTGATTCAAGAATTTGATAAATTGATAAATTGATAAATGGGGGCCCATAGTCCAGGCGACCATTTTAGGGTGCATACACTTGACAGTTCATGTAGAAAGTGTATGGAATTACATTTGTCCAAGGGAATTCTTTATTTAAGGCTTGTGAAAAATAGAATCCAGAGCTTTTAAGACATGGACGACCATTAGAATCAGTTGTTGCAGACAATTAGTGTCTATGGTTGAAGATATTTTGCTTGTTTATGCACAAAGCTTGATCCATGAAAATTTTCCCACCCTTAGAAAAATATCAAATTTGATGGGACATCCCTTTGACTATAGGAATATAATTCCTAGGGAATGGTTGTTGCAAAAATTTGAATAGAAAATAACACATGCTATAGGACTACAATATTGGTCTAAGGTATCTAGCACAATATTTTGATATAAGATTTATTGCACTTCACATTCATTAGTGTGGACCTATTCACAAGTTAACTTAGGTCTTGTTGCCCCAATTTTCAAATGTATCCAAAATTTGAAATTTTGCATTAAATATAATGTTTGGTTTTTCTAGAGTTTTCAAGATGGTTGATTATGTGGTTCCAGTCCAGAGCCTTCATTTCCTAGTCCCACAATGAATTGGTCAATATGTGTCCTATTTTTTCCAAGCCCTCAAATCCATTATGAGCACCCGATTTTAAATGATTGGTCCACGTTGATAGTATCAAGCTCAATCCCAAGTGTTGAAGATCATGAAATACCCTATGTATCATTCTGGTTATGCTTTGAACTAATCTTTTTTATTGGCCAAAACACAAAACAATTAAATCTTGAAAATTACAAAGCGTCGAAAGAAACCATATATTCCAGCACCATTCTGAGTAATGTGACCAATTTCATATATTTCCAACACCATTCTGAGTAATGTGACCAATTTTGCAGTAGCTCACTTCACCGATTGCAAGATTTTAATGTTTTTTTTATTAGTCCATATTCATAAAATGTTAAAATTTTGTCATAAAACCTCATCATGAAAAGATTGTTCAAAGTTAGTGTCACCTCATCCTCCTTCACGTCTCGTTAAAATTTCATAGCAAAATACCTTACCAATAAAAAACTATCTATGTTATGTTTTTTGTGAATCAAGCATCAATGTTATAATAAGAAAATATTAAATATCTTTCAAAATAGTTAAATATTTAAAAATTAATACTCATTTAACTTTATTTTAATAATTTAGGGAAGAAATTTAGCATATACCTCAAATCATTTTCAGATATGCACCAATGTGCTTCCACTCAAAACTTTGAATTCCAAAACATTTGCGTCTTCCTCAAAAGTGCTATGGTGCTTCGAAAGTCTAACTTTCACACTCTTAAGTTGCCAAAATGCTATGATGATTCAAATTTCTACCTTTCATACTCTCAAGTTGCTCGAATAATCTGAGGCTCCAAATTTTCCAAATTTCTATTTTATGTACTCTCAAATTGCTTAAATACTCTCATGCTCCAAATTTCTATTTTATGTACTCTCAAATTGCTTAAATACTCTCATGTTCCAAATTTCTAACTTTTGTACTCCAATATGTGATGCTTACATGCTCACAACTTCAGAACTTTCTTTATTTTCTAACTAACCATGAGGAAAAACTTAAATGCATATAAAGAATGGGCTAAGAAACTATTTGACCAAATCAGCACCCCTTAAAGTATAAAGGGAAGTAAACTATTTGACCATTCACCTCGATGGCTTCTCATGGAATACGATAGTTACAATATATGCAAAAATCGAAATGGTTATGCAGTCCATAGGAATTCTTCTAATTCGACATTTTTATCTATTAATGGAATAAAAAAATACAACATAATTATATTGTTATCTATTAATTAAATTAAAAATTACAATATAACTATTTTTTGATTTTTGATTTAATTAATAAATAAGGAAAAACTATGTAAGGAATTTCTATGGAGTGCATAGACATCGCCCAAACAGTGTGCATCGATGAGATTTTAGAAGCTTCCGAACCGATGTGATGGGCAGGAATTTAAATTTGTCACAGAATGCAATGATTTCAAGATGTGCAGAAGATGGATTTGTTGAACAGGTATTTCAAAGTGAATGCAATGGAGAGTTGTAAAACTAAATTCTACATCCTATGCGCCCGCGCTAAAACAGAAGATTTGTAACAGGAGAGGACGTTCAACAAAGCATAATGAAGAGCCATTTTTATCAGTTATCATAGTTGGAAATACTCTGGTAAATATGCATGCAAAATGTGGAAGCATAGAATTAACACATGAACTGTTTAACAAAATGCTGAAGAGAGATTCTCTTTCAGGAAATGACATGCACGCATGATATGTCCGAAAAGGCTTTGTCAAAAATGGCTTTAGAAACGTTCAAGCAGCAATATTAAAGTGTATTTTTACAATGTTTGCCAGTATGCTCCGTACTTGTGCCAAATTGGAAAATTTGAAACAGAAGATCAATTTACATTTTATATTTCTTTGTCCTGATTTACATTACGATGAATATGGAGTTGATTTGAATCGTTGATTAAAAACTTAAACACAATCTAATCTAATCTAAAAACAATGTAAAAAATTTAATTCTTAGATTATAAAAAAATCTTGTATCATTGAACATCCAAATATTTATCAAAATACTTCTCCATGGACAAATTTTGAAGCTTTGAAACAATGTATACCGATAAAAGTGTAGACAATATCATGTAGCCTTTTTTGAGAGAATGCTTCAAAGAAAACAACGATTGCAATGTATGTACAAAATGACAAAATGGATTTATTAAAAAGGCTTTTGAAAACTTCAAAGTAAATGCATTTCGCATATGTAAACTTCAATCATCATCTTCTAATTTAATTTGAGATGAAGCATGGATATATCAGGATGTTTCAACCAGATTTATGTTGAGTTATAAACGAGTAGATAAAATTAATAAACATATCGAAAATGACAATAGAAAAAATAAAGATAAAACACATAAACACATAACACAATAGATTATAGTGGTTTACCAAATCTGACTATATCCATTCTCAAAGCAAGGAAATATCTTTATTAACTTTACCGATACACAATCCATGACATGTACACAACCATTTATAAATTTATATAACTATCAAATGAAGAAACGAGAGAATGTGGCCATTGGACTTCATAATCTAACAATCTTCCACTTGAAGTTTAATGGCATAGCCATGAACACTGACATCCCTGCATTCCACTTTTTACGTCACATTGTAACCAGACCCATAGAAGATTTAAATTCGCCAAAGATTGTTACGACAAATCAATCTTCTCCAAATTCTATCTAACTCAAGAATATCTAGTAGCCGAACATCTTCCCTTCAACTTATACAGAGTCCAGACACAACCTCATAAACAACATTTGTAAGTTCTATTTCTTCGAGTGTTTGCATTACCATATCCAAATCATCAACACTTGCCTTAACCGTGGTCCCAATAATAACATTGACTAATGCAGGCTAGCCCTTGTTTCAAAGTAGGTTCTGTTTGAAATATGCGCAATCAAACACCCCTTTAACCAACTCCATTCTATACATTTGTCCAACCTATGTTCTAGGTAGTAGTCTTTGAGGTGAAATTTATCCCCCAACACAAAAGACCCCCGGTTGTAAACATCACACACTAATGACTGATTCCTAGGCAAAAAGTGCTAAATAGTCAAAGTTGACTTACTTTTTGCAAGCTTAATTGTTTTTTTAGTGTGTGATGTTTAAGGCTGGCCCACAAAGACCCCTGTGTACATATTCCTCCCAAGGTTGATCAACGAAGATGACATCAAGCTTTGTCCCGAATGATTCATGAGAAAGCACTCTTTCATGAAAATCAAATTTCAGATACATAGTATAGGACTAGGGCAAGCACTTTTTGCAATAATTATTATCTTTCTTTTGAATTAGCTCCCTCAGTTTAGGATAGTCTTCAACCACATTTGTAAGTTCTAATTCTCTGATAAAATTCTGGGGTTGCATGCCTGTATCAACAAAATTTTGTCAATAATCATTTTTCTCACCCCTCAAAGGTGCTTTACCAAGAGATCCTATAATCCTCGGAGGAACTCTTCCCACATTTGCCTTTTCGTTAACCATACCTTGACCCATTGGATTAACACTCCCATTTCCTGCCTCTGACATATTTGGAGAGGCACCTCTGACAAGCCTAGGATGATTAAAATACACACCTTGATTTGGGCCAAGTCCCATATTTGGCACAGATATTGGACAAATCTCATCCAACGTTCCAATGAACTTGTCATCCTGGATGGTACAATTGTGATCAAGATAATTCTCTGCAAAATTATATCGGATTTTGCCTTGATTAAATCTCTGACCATTCTCAGCAGTTGCAGCTTCATGCCCCTTTGATTTTGTTGATTGGGCAGCCAAACCTAGAGCAGTAGGTGGTAATCCTACAATATCCTTCTTGTTAGTTATTAGCTTTTCAAATCTTTTGGTTGCCTCAACTTTTGATTCATTGTCTTTCTCAGGGTACATCAAGGATGTAGTTGGGGAGCTTACATTATCAATATTTGTGGAAGTTCCACCACTGTCTTGCTAGGCATCCACTGTGTTAGATGTCCTTCCCTGTGATCCCCCTTGAGACTTGCTTTGGGCGACTCTAGAACTGTACTTGTTCAGCTTGGGACTTGAAACCGTGTCCTAAGGGACCTCACGCTGAGCTATTACAGAAGAAGCTGCAAAGACTCAGATTAAACACCCATGTGATTTCATGATTTTCAAATCTGCATTTCCTTCAACAAAACTAGCCCGCAAATTAGGCTCACTCAAAGCCTTAAGCTTTCAGTCATTAGGTGCAGAACGTAGTTCCATATCGCTCTCCAAAGAACTATCATGATTCAAGCCATCTATTTCATCTATTTTGGTGGTGAAGTACTCATTAAGAACTTCATCTATTTCCATCGGCAAAATTTCACATTCAACAATTTAGCATTATATACTACCTCTCCTTTTAATTTCTTATATATGAAATTATGATTGTAGTCCTTATAATTATAATGTCTACTTGTCAATTTCTCACCTTATGTTTCTATTGTTCCCCTTTTACTTCTTTTTTGATGTGGATGCCCAAAAATCTTGTGCCAAGGCTTTGTGCTCCTGTTGGGAATCACCATCATAGCTCCCACTTCATTGTGACTCTTTAACAAATATAAACCACCCAATTTGTTTCTTTTTGCAATCATTAAAGACCTTTTTGTCACTTTCCATGTTTACTGGATTCAAACCCGACTTTACATCCTTGAGAGATCAATTGCCCAACTGAAATTGAATTATTTTTTAGTTGAGGCACATACTTAACATCCTTTAGAAACCAACTATTTCTAGTTGTTAGTTTCAACAAAATATCACATTTCCAACAACGTTGAGAGATTTATCATATGCAAAATAGACCTTACCAAAATTACCGTTTTTTTTTTTTTTGAAAAAATGCTTACACGAAATAGTGTGAAATGATGCTACCATATCGAGCACCCAAACATTTGCTGCAATTTCTGTTGTAGTTAAAATAAGAGCATCACCATCTTCCATATCTACTCAATTTTTTCATAACACCTCTTTGTTTCTAACCAATCTTCGATACCAATTGTTGAGTTCTAAACGAGCAGATAAAACTAATAAACATATCTAAAACAATAATAGAGAAAGTAAAGACAAAACCCATAAAACAACAGATTATAGTGGCTCACCAAATATGACTATATCCACTCTCAAAGAAAGCAAATATCTTTATTAGTATTTTACCAATACACAATCCATGGCATGTGCACAACCATTTATAAACTTGTACACCTATCAAATGAAGAGATGGGACAAGGCGAAAGGTCATGTGACCATTGGACAAGTCATATTCGCAACAATATCATCTCATTAAATGACACCATATATTGATGAATAATCAGAGAGGATCTCCGATAAAGCCTGGTGCGCATGTGGTGTTTGTCCTTTTAAATGTTCCTTTTTCTACATGATACATATGTGAAGTCAAAGGAATGTATGAAAATATATTGGAAATTGTTGAATTTGTACATAAATCTTCTACTAGTGCAACGACACCATTTCCTTTTGTTGTATTGATGAAGGCCAAGATGTCATCTCCATAGGGACTTATGTCATGGGTAACATCTACATCATTTTCAAAGGTTTTCATCTTCAAGATGTTGTAAAGGACCTATACCAAATATGTTTGTTCTTTATAGCTAATGTGAAGGTATATTAAAGAAAAGATTAGGCATTGAAAATATATGGCTCATACCATTAGAATTTTGTAGATTTACATTGTAAATGAACAAAGACTCGAGTGGAAAAAGTGAACCATATGACACATTTGATGATACATTGGCACACTTTCCATGATTATTAGTAAAGAATGTTGAAATTTTGTGAGGATTTAGAAACTTATCAAGATATTTATTATAGACAACATGTGCAAGCTTTTTTTGGTGATTTTTCCCTTATGAAAGAAAATATCAATTACATTATAACATATATTGGCAATATTGTATGTGTGAAAACCTACCTATGTGGAACAAGCTCAAATATGCAAACGGTTAGTGGGTTAGCACATTATAAATCAAATTATGAATGAAACTTGAACTAAACACAAAACTTTCACACAACCTCCGATAGAGCCAAAACAAGTGCACCCAAATGGCTTGTTTGATTTCCTCTTTTGTGGAGATGTGGATGTGCTATCCTAAACACAATAGATTGAAATCCCCAAATGATGAAAATCTCTACAATGTAAGCCAAAATAGAGATCAAGTGAGATGCAAGCCAGTATGAGTAACTAGTTGCAAAACAATGATCAAAGATTGATTTGATTCAAGATTAATATACTTCTATGATGAAATGCAAGATTTATCTAACAAGGATTCAAGATTAATATGCTTCTATGATGAAATGCCAGATTTATCTAACAAAGATTCAAGATTAAGCTAACATGATAATAGAGATTCAAATGTATGAAATGAAACTAACATGATATTGCTAAAATGCTCTAAAAATCCTAGAATGAAACTAGCATGATAACAATGCACTAACAATGGATCCATTTGTTCTTGGCAAGGCTCCTATTTATAGATTTTTGGAGCAAGGGTGAGGGCTTGGATGAGGTGGCACATATGTGGCATCCACATAGGAGCCACTTAAGGGACACATAGGCTAAAGGGGATGACCATGGAAGAAGTCAACTTGGGAGTACACGATGGACATTTAAGGTTTGAAGGGCCCAAGGTTGCTCACACATGTGTGAGAAACATTGGAGAAAGGAGTGAGAGTGGTTGGAGAATTTAAGAAAGTTTGGTGGTTTCCTTGGGAGAAGTTGTGTGAGTAACTTCATCAGGGACTAATGAGGTTAGAAAATACTTTTTAAGCATGATTAGTGGAAGATTAGCAATAGAGGTAGGTTTAGAGAGGGAGGTGATGGATGTAGGCTAGGTTTCTAGGTTGGGATTTAGATTAAGTTAAAATTAAATTAAAATTAAAATCAAAGCTTAGATTAATATGAGGAGATGTAGGATTTAAATAAATATAAATGTGTTCAAAAGGGGATTTATGGAGGGACATGTATTAAATCAAATTTAATCCATTAGAGAGGGGGTATTTAAATTAAATTAAAATACCTTTAGGTAATGAACCCAACTTAAATACCTTCATTAATGCCCACTTACAATAGTTATAACAGTTTAAAAAAAAATGGCTCCCGAGATCTTCAACGGCTACAATGGTCGATGGCGACCATGGCGGCCCTACCAGGCACAAGGACTTGCAGAAGAAGATCAAAGATTCTCACAATGGAACAATAGACGGATGGGTCCTCTCTGGATCAATGACAACACCAAGGAGAAATGGCCCTACAGTCGGCATTGAATGCAATGTTTTAACACAGAAGCCAAATTCCCAAACAGTAACAAATCAGGTTATTATAGAGGGGAGATGAATGGTTTTGACAGGGATGGTGGGAGATGGGAGAATAATCAGGAGCCATTAAGGCAGATGTGGTAGAAAAGGATTAACCCCGAGCCTCTAAACTTCAACCAGATTGAAAAGAAGTTTTGGCACCCAAAAGACAATAAGACAGATTCAAAAAAACTAGAAGTCTAGATTGATTACAACTGCATAAACTTCGTGGATGATTAACTCTGAATGGTAAGAGCCTCATCCCTCTTGATTAACAATGATCATTGGAAAGATACTGTAGATCGGTTAACTGAAAGAGCTTTCTTCATGAAATGGCTAGGGCCTTGGCCATCTATTGAAAAAATACAAAGGTGGATAAGATCCAAATGGGGAGATCATTTTGAAATTAAAACCCTAGCTAATGAATTCTTAATGATTTTATGCCCCCACAAAAATGGACAAGGAATGGGTCATGAAAGGGGGACCTTACATGATAGACAATAAAAGTCTGTATATATGTGATTGGAAGCCAAACTTTAATCTAGAGGTGACAAAAGTAAAAGAAGTGGCCATATGCTTAAAGTTAATAAATTTGGCTTGGGAATATAAGGATGATGCTACCCTTACAGCCATAGGAAACTGCATAGGAACTTTTATCAGTTCTGAAGAGGCAGTGGATGAAAATGACTTCCACACATATTCCAAAATCCTTGTGAAAATTCAGGATTGCTATAAGATCCCAGAATATGTGGTGTTGGGATCAACACATGGGGAATGACGGTTAAAGATTGAAACTAAAAAAATACAAATGACAGGGAGGAGGTGGAAGATCGCCTGAAAATGAAAGGGTTGGAGGTCAATCGAAACTTGGATTGGATCAAGGTGATGGAAGCAAAGAAAACTAGACTTCCAGAATGGTCAATGATATATGAGGAAGAAATAATTATGGGTAGAGGAGACAATGTAGGATCGGGCATGCTATTGTAGAAGGAAACATATGCAATGATAAATAGAAATGGATTCAATCAGGCAGATTCAACTCTACAAGCTGAAAGTTCATATGGCTCGAATTCTACCCAAAGGGTAAAGGAAACCCCTTTGGAAGACAGTGAGATGCCACAAAGAGAGGTAAGGAATGAACATTACTCCAATTTTATCCCAGATACTATGGAACAAGGGGAGATCCAGATCACCCCGAGGAGATATAGAGAGCAAGACACGGATAGAGGCTGTAAACCTGACTCAGTTTTGAATGACACCTATAATGTATGCAGACCGAATTCATCAACAAGGGGGAATGTAGTTATTGATGAATGTTGAGATATTTAGATTTCCCCAATAAGAAACTTAGAGTATTCATTGAACGATGAAAATGTGAATAGTGGATGGGAATCAGAGTCAGATTATGAGTCACTAGGAGAGGAGGATAATCATGGAGAGATGGGACTGCAAGTTCAAGAGGACATAATTGAAGAAATGAACATTCAACAAACCCCCTCACAGGTGAAGTAGCCAAAAATAAAGGCCAAACATAAGAGGGGACCTAAATCTGCACATGCTAAATTAGCAATGGCTGGTAATGCGGCAGACCAGGGAAAACTGCTGAGATGGGGAAGAGGGTATCCATCTTCCCAGAAGAAATGAAGTTGCTTTCGTGGAATTTCAGGGGCTGCAATTCCCCTGAAAAGAGGCATTTGATCAAGTGATATCATGATCAAACCCAACCAGGTTTAGTACTATTGCAAGAAATAAAGCTTAGTGGGTTAGGAAAATTACAGTTTATTAGGAAATTCAGTAAATGGGGATGCTTGTTCACAGAGGCAGATGGCGCCTCGGATGGAATGGGCATTTTATGGAAAGAGTCAATGATGAATGTGACTTTAGTGGAGGAAGGTAATTCTTGGCAGATGTTGGCAGTTACTTCCTTTCAGTTAAGGATGAAGTTTTATGTTATTAATGTTTATGGACCTTGCAGCCAGGTTTTGAAGCTACAACTTTGGAACTCCCTTTCTATAATATGCAATCGAATAAAGGATAGCATGTTTATGGTGGGAGGGGATTTTAGTGCAATCACCTCTCCAATGGATAAATTAGGTGGTAAAGGGTGGATTAGCCAAAGTCAGAAGGATTTTGCAGATTTTATTATGAGTAATTAACTCCAAGATGTGTAGTTCAATAATGGTGTATTTACATGGACCAACAGAAGAATGGGGTTTTCAAATATAACTGAAAAATTGGACAGATATATCCTGGGTTGAGAATGGATGGATACTAATTGGATTTTTCAGGCATAGATCTTGTCAATAGCTGGTTCTGATCATTTCCAATAGCCTTGCGAATTGCATATGATGCCACTCCTGATAGAGCACTCTTCAGATTTGAGAAGATGTGGTTTCAAAAATAGGGATTTATGGATCTTATTGCCCACTGGTGGAACAATGCACCTAAGAGATCAGGTAATAAATATTTTTGTTTTTTTAAGAAATTACAATTCCTAAAAGAGTGTCTCAAAGTGTGGAACCGAGAAGTGTTCAAAAATATTTTTGATGAAAAATTCAGACTGGAAATGGAATTAGAAAAGGTGAATGAATTAACCATGAAAGGGGGCATAGATATTGAATTATTTAAAAAGAAAAAATATTGAAGGAACAATATAATGAAGTTTTGGAGAGGGAAGAGATATATTGGAGACAAAAATCTAGAGAACTCTGGTTAAAAGAAGGGGACAGGAATACAAAATTCTTTCATAACTCAGTTAAAGGTAGGAAATCCCTCAATAAAATTTTCTCCATTAAGGATCACCATGGAAATGAGGTAAATGACCAAGAGATGATTAATGTTGAAGCTGTTCACTTCTCCTCCATCTTCAATCACGAGGACTGGGAATTGAATGAGGATCCCAATTTAAATGTTATCCCTACAGTTATTTCAGAGGAATAGAATAAGTTGCTAATGAAACCCATTTCAGAGAAAGAGGTTAAGGTGGCTCTATTTAATCTAGGGAGTGATAAGGCCCTAGGCTTGGATGGATTTCCAACTTTGTTTTTCCAAAAATCTTGGCATATTATAGGCAAAGATCTACATGCAGTGGTAGAAGATTCAAGACTAAAAGGAACAATGTTTAGGGATTTCAATAACACCTTTTTATCTCTTATTCCAAAGAAAGGGAGAAAGGAATCCTTTGATGAATTTAGGCCAATTTCACTTTGTAACACATTTTATAAATTGATAGCAAAAATAATTTCCAATAGATTGAAAGGGCTGCTCCCAACAGTCATCTCGGAGGAACAAAGTGGGTTTGCACCAAGAAGATCCATCTATGAAGGTATAGTAGTTGTGCATGAAACCATTCATTCTTTAAAAAAAGGGAAGAAGGCTGGAATGATGATTAAATTAGATATAAAGAAAGTTTATGATAAAGTCAATAGGAGCTTCCTTTTGAAGGTTTTAAAAAAATTTGGCTTTGATAATAGATGGTGTGATTGGGTGGCTAGCTTCATTACTACACCTAGGCTATCCATTCTGGTAAATGGAAGTCCACATGGCTTCTTTGATACAAATATAGGTATTCAACAGGGGGATCCTCTATCTCCTTTATTGTTTATTATCTTAGTTGAAGTTTTAGGAAGGTCGATTAAATCAAGAGGCTCCTCCGAGAATTGGAAAGGCATTGAGGTGGCTAGAGGACTTGGCCCGATTACACATTTGCAATTTGTGGATGATACATATCTGATGGGGGAAGCATCCACAAGAGAAGAAAGAACAATAAAAGAATGTTTGGAAGTTTACAACAATGCTTCAGGACAATTTATCAACTGGGAAAAATTGGAGATTTTTTTCTTCAATACAACCATTCTGGTTCAACAACATATATGTAGAATCCTAGGTATGAAGGTAGGAGTGTTACCAAGTAAATATTTGGGAATCCCTCTATTTGAAGGATCACCCAAGGCAAACCTTTGGAAAGATCTCATTGATAGTTGTGTGAAAAGAATGGAAATCTAGAAAGGGAAGTGGCTTACATATGCAGGCCGTATTCTTATATTGCAGTCAGTCATATCAGCCATCCCAATATTTTCTATGAGCTGTTTGAAAATCCCTATAAAGGTTCTAAGATATATTGAACAATGTAAGAGAAGGTTTTTTTGGAATGGAGGACAGGAGGAAACTAAAATCCCTTTAGTGGCATGGGACATGATATGCAAATCAAAGAAGAAAGGTGGAGTTGGTCTCAGAAAGTGGCATCTGATTAATTAATCTTTGGGGGCAAAATTGGTCTGGGAAATTTACTCGAAACCCTCTCAGCTATGGGTGCGGATTCTAAAAAGTAAATATTTGGACTCAATGGACAACAAATGTATCTTTACTATAAGGGATCCTCCAAAGGGGTCTGCTATCTGGAACTTTATTTTAGAATGCATCCCAGTAGTGTGTAATCATTTAACATGGCAGATTGGGGATGGTAGAGGAGCTGCTTTTTGGGAGGACTCCTGGAATGGGTTGCTGGTATTAGCTGATGACAATAACTTAATTGATCTTATCAGGACTTTGAAAAACACTTGGGGAGATAAAGTGTGAGACTAGATGGAGAAGAGGGATGGACCGATGGGTGAGCAATGGTGCTGGAAAGCAATTGACAACTATGGGATGGATGAGGTTCAAAAGGAATAGTGGGATAATATTATAGGAGCGATACATATCACCCTCTGTGATGACCAAGATGAAATCATATGGTGTGCTGCTAAAAGTGGACAGTATTCTACAAAGCTTGGCTACAACTTATTAGCAAGGGATGAGGAAAGTGTCGGATGGCCATATAAATTATGCTGGGAAAAAGATTGTTTGCCAAAGGTAGGGGCATTTGTGTGGTTGGCTATCCAAAAGAAAATAATAATAGGGGAATGAAGGAAAAGGTATGGATTTATTGGCCCAAGTATATGTCCGATGTGTAAAAATGCTTGTGAAGATGTGGATCACTTGCTTGTTCAATGCAGGGTAGCACAAAAAATGTTGGGACATGGTTAGAAGGAAGTTAAATTAGGTAGGGCCATTACCAAATCTTCTCTTGGATTTATTCAAATGTCGAACGACTCACACACATAAATCAACACTATCTAAATTATGGATAGTATGCCCATCCATTGTAATATGGGAGCTGTGGAAGGAAAGAAATAAAAGGATTTTCCATGATGTGGCAGAAACAGAGGAGTAGATTATGAAACAGATTGATGTTTCAATTGAGGAAGTAATGAGCTCAATGGTAAGTAATAAAAATCCTAGCTCAATTTTCTCCCTATGGGACAGAAATGTCCACCTGTCGTGGCCAGGATTTAAAATTAGATATAACAATGATGGGAATATAGTGGTAAAAAGGAAAACTTGTAGGTGGGGATGTTGTTTGGATCCCTCCAGATTTTAGTTGGGTCAAAGTAAATTTTGATGGTTGCTCAAAGGGCAATCCAGGAATTTCAGGAGCAGGTGCAATAGCTCGGGATTCGAACGACAACACTCTAGCTATGGCTGCAATGAAATTATAGGAAGGAACAAATAATGTGGCGGAAATAGAAGCAGCCTTACTGGTGGTTAAACTTGGGAGGAGGATTGGATTACAAAAAGTGCAAATTGA
This sequence comes from Thuja plicata, assembly GCA_018584345.1. NCBI lineage: Eukaryota > Viridiplantae > Streptophyta > Pinopsida > Cupressales > Cupressaceae > Thuja > Thuja plicata. The sequence goes on along the minus strand of MU218165.1, from coordinate 62,437 downwards.
AGGGGATTCAAAAATTGTAATTGATGCAATAAAAAGGAATAACTCTTACACTTGGAGAATTCAGAATATTTTAAAGGAAGTATGTCAAGTGTTAAATAAATATAATGATTCAAAATAACTCACACATTGAGGGAAGGTAATCATGAAGCTGACAAGTTGGAAAATTGGGCATGCACATTTAATTTACCCCATGATATTTTTTGGGAAGATATGAGTAAGATCACCCTAATGACGATTGAATATGTTTGAGGTAATAGAAGATAGGTGGAGAAAGCTCAAAAGATCACATATATCAACTGGCTGTGAAAGGACAAAGTGAAGAAAAGAATGATGTCATAGAGAGGATGGACTGTCTGATGGCTTTGGATGGGACATGTTTGGTAATGTCTTAATGATCACCATCAGATTCCTAATAAAATTTAAATATGATAAAGTGGATGGATTAAGTAGCAATAAATGTAGAAGTGTTTAAAACCATAGCCGAGAAAGAAAATCACTCACTATTTTGGCGTTTGAGAAGAGCAAAGTTGCAGTCAAAATAGGAAAATGTAAAAGTGGGGATAATGGAGGCAAACTTCAGTGTTGATTCGAAGAAGAAAATGAAAGCCTTTAAGGGGCCAACTAGCCAAGAAAGGATTTAGGGATTACTAAAAAATAAAAATTGATGAAATGGTGGATGCGGTAATAGTTGTGATAGGGGAACAATTCCAGGAAAGAAAGTTAAAGCGACGCACGAATTTGGACTGCATCTCAGTTTTCATAGCTTGGGGTTTGGAAATTAATAGGAGTGCGGAGGAGGTGAGCAGGGTAACTAGGGATTTGTTTGAAGGAGATGTTTTAGAGCAGTTGGATTCCATCCTAGAATGGACTATTCCAGGGATTGGGTCTAATATATCAGAGTGTTTTGAAGATGATGAGGAGGGTAAGAGATATGGGCTCATCCCATTCCTAAGGTGGAGAGCCAATGTTGACAGACCATTAATGTTCAACAGAGCGATGGAGGGGTGGAGAAGGGTGACAACAGAACTGGCGATGCAGAATGCTTGAGCTAGGACAATTGCAGACTTCTTCAACTAGAATGTGCCTCGCAAACAATGAAACAAGAGAGGCGGTCGAAGGCATGCATAGATGGTAGATTAAGGAGGATATGAAGCTCCAATTTTGGGTTTTGTCGACTGTCAACTGGGTTGGAGGATGTACAAAAGTTTTTTGTGCAGACCCAGTCATGCGTTAAAGGCGGAAGAAGTGGATGCGAACAAAGGTGCAGCCTTCAATAGATGTCCTTTTTGATGTTTTGAAAGATGTTTTTAATGATTATATCATTTGTAAATGGAATCACGGTTATAGTAGCAGAAGTATAGATAGATATATAGCTAATAAAGAATGAAAGATGGGTAAATGCCCGATATGATCAATAGCAGATAAATGTAGATGGATGCCGAAGGATGTATTTTGTTTTATTTTAATATATATATAAAAAACCTTACCGACCAAAAAATAATGAGCCCAACTTAAATTACTAAATTTAATTAAATGGGTAGAGGAAAATAACAAAGATAACTAATTACTTAAAATTAATTATAATATTGTGGGGATTATTAATTAAAATAAAATTAATAAGAACAATTTTAGTTGTCTACATTTTCCCCTCTTTGATGTGGCATCACAAGTGGCATCATGTCAAAGAAAATAAAATAAGATGCCCAAGAACAAATTGAGTACCTAAGAGTCATCTCGAATCCACGACGACGAGAAGTTGTGCCCCCTCGAGAAAATAATGCGAGAAAACAATTTTTGTAGAATTTTCTCAAAAAAGGCAAAAAGATCAAAGAAGGGAAGGAGGAGGAAAAATGTTGAAAGATTGCATGACCATGAAGGGATGGTAGAAAACATGACAAAAAATAGAGATCGAGATGAAAAATGGGCCAAGGGGGGCTATAAGTGGGGTCAAAAGGCCCCAGAAAGGGTTATTTCACCACGACCAATAGAAAAATCAGAGTGAGTGAGAGCGACATGACTAACAAGAGAGAGAGAGAGATGAGTCAGCTTTGGGAGTGCATCTGGACCTATCATACACCTGTCGACATTAGCATAGGTAGGACATAAGCACTAAATGAGTCAATGATCCTTTGCAAATAATGTAAAATGAAAATGGGGAGGTTGAATAAGAGGGAAAGTGAAATTTGACCTGTGAATGCTTTCTCCTAAAGCTTGTCAGATCACATTATGCTATGTTCCTTGATTCACTTCGCTAGTCTTCACTTATACTTTACTTCTTTCTTATCTCTATCTTCACTATATTCACTCCATCATCATATCTCTTTCTCTCTCTGATCTCCTTTTAAATTATTTTTTTGACCTAATTAGGGTTTCTTGATTCTTTTGTAGGCCATTTTGATAGTAGGATGTCATCCTTGATTCTAGTCTTTTCTTTTCCTTTCACCGATAAATTTTTTCGATAATCATAACCTTTTGTCGATAAATTATTATTTTCTGATAGTACTCTATACTTGATGTTAGTTGCCAACAATGACAATATTATCAAAATCATTCATTAACCTATAGAGGATTTTGTCAAGTAACAGTTTCTACCCATGTTAGCTATTGTTTCTTTATGAAAATGTTTTGTGTTAATATCCCCCTCCTTTAGCTAGACTTCTCTTAATTTCTAATGCTAGAATGTTTCTTCCCTAGTCATTATCTCAACTAACTCCAATTTAAGACTTTGTTCCTTCTCAAAATCCTCCTACACTCCCCTCTCAATTAATCTTTCATTTAGTTTTCTTAATTCCTCCTCCCTTGGGATTTTTTAGTGAAGATATTTTTTTAATGCTTCTTGTTCCACTCTTTCAACTTATTTTTGATATGTGACAACTTCTGGCTAAGCAGATATAGTCTTAAATTATGACGCACTCTGACTTCACTCCACCATGTTTTGATTAGACCATGTAGTTTTGCATCACTTATCCATATATTTTAAAATCTAAATGGGCTACCACATTCAGGGGCTTCCACATTGATGACCAATTGAACTGGAAAGTGATATGATCCATTAAATGGTAATATAGTCACGCCAAAGGTGTCACTCTATCGCTCCCAATTTTCATATAGAAGGAATTGATCCAATTTTTCTACAATATTGCAAAGCCTTTTTTCCTATTTTTCCAGGTTAATCTACCATTCATAGAAACAATATATCTTAGTTTTCATTCATCAACAAACATATAGAATTCCTTTTGTACACTAGAAAGGTTCTGCAACCCACCATTATTTTGTGTTGTTAAGTTGTTGCATTGAAATCACCGCTAATGATCATAGGCATCCCATTTTGCAATCCCAACCACTACTTTAATTTATACCATAAATTCCTTTTAGAAATTACTGAAATTATCCCATATACATTCACTACTAGTTGTACAATGTGAAAAGGGGAGCAATGCAAAGGGGTAGATCACTTCATTTTCAAATTGCACACTCAGAAGAAAGATGTCCCAATAGGCCTAGGTAGGACATAAGCACTGAATGAGTCAATGATCCTTTGAAAATAATGTAATATGAAAATGGGGAGGTTGAATAAGAGGGAAAGTGAATATGAATATGCAAAATAGAAGGCTCAATAAGAAAATATAAACAAGTCAAGAAATTAAAAATTGATAAACAACTGCTAGAAACTAGAAATGACTTGAAATGGGATCTAGATAGGAAAACTGACCGATGGTAAGAATCTAGGCAAAAAATATAGGGTGCAAAATTTCATGGTCATTATGTTCCCTATGTTTTAGGCTAAAACTTCCAGGGTTGCTTTGTCAGATCGTGATCTTTTTGTAAAATTTATGACAATTCCACCACTTGTTCCTGTACATAGAAAAATGGGGAAAAGGTTGTGGAAAGGGATTTACCTTGGTCAAACCCTTTTCTAGGAGTCAACCTTGAAAATGAAAGGCAATTGCATAAAGGAAGGTATGTAAATGTAAAGGTAAATTCTTGATCTACCCTTATAAATGAATATACCTTCATAAACGAGTGTAGAAATTGATCATATTCATGAAGATGCTTGAATTGTAGGTGTTAACCTTGGAAAATAGAAAGGAATCAAGAATTCCTTCACAAATGCATGGATTTATGAATTCCACTCCTATATCTTCAATGTTTCTATTCATGATAATCACTTTCTATGGAAGAAAAATGCATAAGGATGGACAAATGATCTCCTTGCTTGATTTTGAACTCTTGTATTGGGCCATCCTGGGAGAGAAGCTTGATATAATAGAGAAGATTGCCTTCAAATTTCCTTGGATGCTTGATCTTGAATGATTGCATTCAAATATTGAATTCACCTTGATTTCTTATAGATGATAATGAATGCCTGATGATTGATACCAAAAAAAGAAATAAGGTATTTATATACCTCTCAAATACTTCAAGATTCAAAATTGAGCCAGGTCGACCACGGGACCTAATTTCCCACCAAAACACCACAACAGGGATACAAACCAAATTTTATCCCAAACACAAGGAAACATAAGGGCTAGGTTGTTATGTACGTAGGAAAAATTACCCAAATTAAAATGCAAGGTAGGGGAAAAAACAAAAATGTCAAAATAAGTGGAGATAGATAGCTAGGATCAAGCATAACAGATATTAAATCTTGAAATCACCAAAATGGGGCCTAATAGAGCATCCAATTATGGGTGAATTTTTTTTAGGATGGTACATTTATCCCCCACTTTAGCAGGAGTATTAGATAACCTCATGCTCACGGTAAATTAGATCAATGTATAGGAAAAATCTTATCAAGGTCAAGCAAACAAGGAAGCATTAAGCCCCCAAGTGACTTCCATCCTCATCAAATCCAAAACCAAGATAAAAGAGGCATCACTAGAGAGAGAGAGAGAGAGAGAGAGAGAGATGACCAACTAGCATAGTAAGGTATTGCCTTACTACGGATCATGCAAAGAGAAAACACTACTACAAAAGATGGAATCGATAATCAAGCAAGTTGTGTTATGCTAGTCAACCCATGAAAAGGATAGATCAAATGGCCTAGAAAATTGTGTTATGCTAGGCAAACAATCCCAAAAATTTATGCAAAGGAGAGGTCAAATGGGATAGCAAGATGTGTTATGTTAGTTCAACCAATCCTAAGGATTACCAAGGAAAGCATTGTATCCAAGTAAATCCACAAAAAATGTACAAAGGAGAGTGATCTTGCCCTAGAAAATTTTATTATGTTAGTGTACTCTACCTAAAATGCCTAAAGTAATCAAAATATTTACCATAAGGAGGCCATATAAGCCCCCCCTTAAGATGACAAAATAGAAACATTTTTACATCCTAAGGAAAAGAGGAAGAAGGATAAGGCACCTTTAACGCCAAAGAGGTATCCCTAAGGAAACACCTAGTCCAAGCCAAAGAGGTCAGAACTCCTATGAGGTCAAGGAAGGGATGAATTCAAAGAGATATCAAGAAACAAGTGTAAAGGGGATCCTTTAGAAGGATGCTAAAAAGAGATAAAGAGATCATGAAAATCATCATCAACCAATTTAAGTGAATAATTCACACCTTCCCCATTGATAGGTAAAGACAGTACTGATGAAGGATGACACAATTTTAGCCCCTAAGTAAGGGATTTTTTTACTTTGGATATCCAATTGAGAAAAAAGAAAATTTTATGATCAAGGATACATACCTCTTGTATAAGAGAGAATCCCTAATATGAACAAATGATTCTATGTAAGATTGAATGTCACATGATAAGAAAATACCACTTACCCAAGAGGAAAATGGATCCTCATAAAGGATTAGGTGTTTAAATACTACCCTTTCCCCCCAAGTGTAGAGACAAGGATAAGGATGAAGAGGACTATTATGATACTCATAAAGTATGATTGCACCTAAAATTGTACCATAGTGAATGACAATGAGACCCCAATGGAGAGGCTAAAAATGTCACATAGTGTGGAGAAACATAATAGGAATTTAAATATTATTCAAGTTAGTCATAATTGAAAAGTAACTCATTGCAGCATGTTATGTGAATGATGTCATAATCAACGAGTTTTTGAATTTTGTAACACAAAGCTTGACATTCATTAGTAGAGTGGTCATGATATCGATGATACATGCAAAAAGGAAGATTGATAAGTTTTTAACTATACTTCTTATATTTTAGGTTGAGTAATCAACTTAGGATAAAGAAGGTTATGCAAAATGCTTTCTTGATTAAAGCTAAGCATAGAAGAAGTTTGAGATGATAATGGAAGGGATGTAGATAAAGGAGGAGGTTGGAAACCAAACCCTTGAAGAGGTGAGTGTATATAGGTTTCTCATGAGTCTCAAATATTTTTTGCATACATCCTAAACCATTTTGAAGATTATGAGTTGAAATTTTAGTTGAATTGAGTTAAAAAAATGACACACTGGGTCCTTTAAAGGGTATTGTGTTAAACTTAGGAACTTTGTATTCTCCTACAAAAGATGTCATAAAGTCTAATTCTCCCCAAACATGCTAAAGAGAAGGAGTAACTTTATAAGGGGAAGATATCTTTTTTTTTAAATTGTGTAGGAATGGATGGAGAGGTAGATTTAGTTTGTAGGAAACTTGGTGATTTATCATCAGTGACAAGGGTATGCATGGTATTATTATAAATAAACTTTACTTTTTGATGAAGTGTCAGAGGAAAAAATTGCATGGCATGTAGCCATGGTCATCCTAAGATAATATTATTATTGAAAGCATCACGCATGAAATGAATAAATGTAGGTAAAGTAACATGAGCTACTTTAACCGATAAGGTTATAATACCTAAGGCTGTTTTAGCAACATTGTCAAAGTCATGGTAGGAATAGAATCAAGTTTAATCAATGAAGTATCCACCTTAATTTTATGTAACAAATAAATGCTACATGTACTATGACCATATCCATTATCAATTAAATTTCTTTGAATAAGAATACCATTGATAAGGACAATAACCATAAGTGAATCATGTTGGTCTTGAGTCTCTTTAGAAGGTAACTCAACTTGAGAAAAGAAAATTTGAGCTTTATGATTGGTCGCATTCATGCATTCCAATATAGAAGTTATATTAGTTTTCACAGGAGTTGGGATAAACATTTTTCTCAAGGCTTGTTGTAACAATTCATGAAATGCATGTGATGTGTAATGCCCCGCCAAGGAACCTTCAGAACATAGGGTCAAATATGCACTAAATAATTTTTTTTTTTGAAACATGGAAATAACATCATGAACATAAGTGAATCCATAACAAAAATGCATAAGAAAAGATAGAAACATTCTATGATTTCCACGTGAATGTCAACAAGTGAAAAACTCATAAGTGCGTGTACAAGGGTTCCATGACAACCCCAACACAAGAAAGAAGATATAATTCATGTTCAAGGCCATCATGAGGGCCCAGACCACATCCATGAATCTCATGGGATAGGACCAAACCATCATCCATGATTCCAGTTGAGGAGACAAGTCCATCCTCATCATGATCCAATACTAGGCTCATTTTATAACCCAAATTGAAAAGTGATCTAAACCATAGCAAACAAAAAAATGAAAAGTAAATACATGAAAATGATCTAAAAAATACAAGGGATCCAAATATAAATTCCAATTTTACACAAACCTAAGGGAATATCAAATTCTTATAAATGTGTAGGAGTGTGATCAAAACATATACACAACTATGGTAATTATCTAGGTAGAAATAGGATGAATGTGTAGAAACACAGAGCTAGTACAAATGTGCAAAAATAGATAACTGCACATGAATAATAGATGAATGTGCAAGAATACTAGACATATGCGTAGAAACAATAAACATTTGCATAGAATTCTACATAAATCATAAATTTAAAAATAAACTAATGTCAACTCCAATGCACAACCTAAATATGAACAACTCAACACCAGGGAGTACTGGGTACAATAATTTGAAGTCATACACACTCGATACAATCAATACAAATATAATGATAGCTAATCTACTGACCATGACAACATATATCCATAACCACTGAAATGAATGCATAGAGATAGAATAAGCACATCATGGTTAGAAGTCTACCATTTGAAGTAGTCTTCCAACTATACACAACTCCCTAGTAGTGACATACAATGCCACCCAACCACGTAGTACCCTAAGGCCCACACCACCACGCTCACGGAGATAGTCACCCAACCACACACACAAAGTACACACTCAAAGAATGGATAATACATACACCAATCAAATGCATAACTTAGGGAGAAGTACACTAATCCCAATACAAACACACAGATGTAGAAACCATAATGCAGGTACACCGAGGTCGCTACTCAGATCTAGACAAGGTATGGTGATGAGAATCAAGAATGGAGTGTCATCACATGGTACATGGAGGGATGTGTGGTGTCAAGAAATCCTTCTCTCATCAAGGAAGCTCTAGTATGTTAGCTCAACATCTGTAGACAACCATGACTATGTCATTTCAACATCCACAAATGGCTATGGCTAGGCTAACTCAACATCTGCTAATGGCCACAGCTGTACCGGCTCCACATCACTCATACGACCATAGTACTAATGTTATATTAACTTTAATTATATTTTACCCCATTTTATTTAATCATGTTATCAGTTCTTATTAAGAACTCTACCCAGGGTTACCCTTGGACCACTTTGTGTCCCAACACACCCTGGAGAGGCACTCCATCCAAATAATCTACACCAACTGGTCAACAATGCAATTCCCACAAAATAAAACATAGAGCCATATAAATATTCCAAGCCATGCAATAAGGATGGTAAGGATTTCAAGTCCAAAGCCAAACTGATACAACACAAGCTCTATTGGCCTCAGCCAAGAGAATAGGTCCCTTGGGATCCCAACAAGGCATGCAAAATTGTACTTGTGATGTAGTCTCAACACTGACATCAATAGACCAAGATGCGATCTCAAATCAAGCATCAAATAATAACCAAAATGAAATAATGACAATTCACTCGTGCATAAGGCGCACTTATCTAGCTTCATTTCTAGGAGTATGAAATCCAAGGTGTACCCAATTTTAACACACCGTAAATGATCAATGGCCACAAAAAGGTTTAATTCACAATCCCAAATTATAAGAAAATACAAGAAACATAAATGGACTAAAATTTAGTCCCAAAGGTTGGCACCATTGATGATCCTTAAAAAATAGCCAAAAATTCAAACTTCAAATTAAGAAAAAAATGAGAAAACCCATTGGTTCTAATGAGAAAACCCATTGGTTCTTTGGCACCCAACAACACATTGGTCCAATAAAATTCTCATTCTGGGCACATAGAAAAATGGGCAACATAACACCATAAAAGCTCTAAATTTAAAAATAAAAAACTAAAGCACAAACATAGAAGCCCAAACAAACATAGAAATAACTCATAGACGTGGGAAAAAGCATAGAATGCATCCCACTGATCATTTCCATAAAAAAAATTCAAATGAGAAATGCATGAGTTTTAAGGAAAACCTACCTCACAGAATGGTGAAAACCAAAAACAAAGTAGAGAATCTAAAACCCCATAGAATCGATTGAGATCTTTGCCAAGTGAAGCAATCTCAACATGAACTCAACGATTCGATGCCCACATAAGTCTGAAAAGTGGATCAAACCCAACAAACAAAAGATTGATTCATCCCACACAATTTGGAGCAAAATCCCAATTTTCTCAAAACTCAAAGTGTGGAAAAAAACTCTTTTTCCACAATATAAAGTCACTTTTGGCCAAAAAATAAAAAGGGCTAAAATTAAATCACTTAAATTAAAAACCATATACTTCCTAAAACCCCAGTGCATAAATTAATTAATTTCAAATAAAAAGGAATTAAACTATGACAAATTTGTCAGTAAATGAAAATAACCAACAAATCATTAAAATCAATATTTACTAAATAACCCAACCGTGCCAATTATAAAAATTCCATATGCACAAACATATATTGGTCCAACACAAATATGTAAATGAAGTATGGATTTACCCATATTGTACTAGAGGTATAATTTTATCAATTACTAATACATCGTCCATACAAGGCTAATACTGGCTAAATCATGAACAATTGGTGAAACTATCTCTTGTGCCACTGTCGGGGATAAGACATGCTCAAACTTGTAGCTCAGGAAAAGATGGTGTCTAGTACCTGTTCACTAAAACATGCACACCTCAAGTGTAGTTTCTCATAGTATAAATAGTTGAAGCATAAACATGAATAATCAAAATACGCCTAATGGAACAATAACACTCTAGTGATGTTATCATTTGTATGTATAAGAACGTCATGACACTAGCCATTCCATATTTAATCCTTAATGTACATCATAATAGACATCTCATTTAAATCAAAACATTAAATAATCATTTACGACAATAAGAGCATATAGCAGTGAAAAATCTGAAATCAAATAATGATTAATATAAAGGTACAATAATAGGGAAATCAGTAATAATCATCATGGTAACATAATCCAATGTTCTTGAATACAAAATACACCAGATATCATCATAAATCATCATGTCACATCCTAGTAGAATCATCATACAAGTATGATCAAAATGGTAAGCAACTATATTTAATCTGACATCTACCTCGGCAATGATACTGGTAAAACCAAAATAATGTATTTTAATCAAATGCATTGAATACAGTGCAAATATCTGATCACAATTTATAAATAGTGATGGAATAATAAAAGAGTCTAACTCGGATCAAAATGAAGTTGTAATGGAGTAAATTTTTTACCCCCGTAAGATACCATTTTTGCATTTTGTCCACTTTAGCCTAAGACACAAATCCCATCACCCTTTCTTAGCCTTTTCATCTTGTCATCTCACCATCCCAGTCAAATCCACGTAATGAAGTCCTAATAGCCTTCAGACACATGTGTTCCACAAAGACATCTGTGTGACGCGCTCTCGTCCGCAAATTTGCAGACGTGCAGATGACCATTTGAGCATTACAAAACTTCCACCTTGTGATTGTAACACCTGAAATGATGGATTCCTGCATGAATTCTATTTGGGGTATTCAAAAACCCCTCATTTGCATGCATTCTCTCTCTCTCTCTCTCTCTCTCTCTCTCTCTCTCTCTCCTTTTCTATTGAATCAATCTTCTAAAATCTTTATACTTGCATTTCCACGGCTTCTTGATTCTCTACACAACCATCTACTATCACTTTTGCACTCCCACGTCACTTTGTTGTAGATTTTTCACCATTGTTGGTGCTTCAAGATTTTATATATGGTCTTACAACGCATGTCCAAGCACATTTTATGCATTTGGGGAGTCTTCTCTCTCCATTTTTTGTGTCTTTTAAGGGTTCATTACTTCCTTATCATTTCTATTTCATATTATTATTACTATTATCTCCATTATTGGTTATCTATCACTGAATATCATGTCTATTGGTTTTCCATGGAGGTGGAAACACCAAAGCAAGGGTTTGACTGAGGAAAACCTCTTAAATGACCCAACAATTTTCTCTCTTTGCGTGTGTGCAGGTTTCATGGATTCAGAGCTTCGTTTGGACTAGATTTTCAACCTACAAACTAGGTTTCATTCCTCCTCCCTTCTCTTTTTCATTTCATTAACGAGCACATAATCAATTATAATCTATTATTTTTATTTCCATCTCTCTTTATTTGTGCATTTAGAATAGTTTTACTTCGCTTATTGGCATTTTGGTTATTATCATTACTTGTACTTGCATAGACTAGACTTATTTTCTCATCTTTTCATTTCATTCTGTGAAGTTCATACTTAGCCTATGCAAGATGCCAACGCATCATGCTAGTGTCCATTAGTCGCATTGTCATCCTCTGGGAAGTGCTTTTGTTCAAGGAAGTGAGCTTGTGGGTTTCATAGTTTTTCTATGGTTTATAGTCCTTTTGATTCCCATAATTAGAATATTTTAATCATATCGTTTGATCACTTAATTCACATTCAATCACCTCAATTTAAACTTAAACGTATACTGCACTTATATTTTTATCAATTGACCTCTCGTCTCATTTTCTCACAGTTTACCAAACACTGGCATCAAACCAAGAAGTTACCTACAACTCGATTCTAATATACTTGGCACTCCTAGCCAATTTCGTGAGGTGGTTTGAAGGGATTGTGTATCCCTTAAGGCTCTAGTCAGCCTCTATTGGTGCATTATTTTCTTCCCCATATTTTGGTTAACTCAACATGAACAAGTTTCTTCAACAAAGTTTGTATGTGGTAAAATTCTATGAGCTTTATGACTCATACTACGATAGGAGTTGTTGTGCGAAGGTATAGTCCCACTAGACTTGGACCCATATTTTTTGGGAATATGGGTGTAAACGATCTTAGCACGGATCTCAATTTTTCTTGGGACTAATCCTTGGACTTTCCTCATATCCAAAGTCTGGATCTCACCATATCACACAAAAAAACCTCCACCGTAATCTCCTCTAGCGGTAGACCACAATTCAACATTTACAGTTGAATTTGATAAGGTCCAATCTTTGGAGGAAAACTTGCAAAAGTTTGAAACATTCCTTAAAATAAAAGGTGCACATCAAGAAGAAAGGGACCCTATCTATAACTTAAGGGAGTTTTTGGTGATAAATAAAGAAGGTCTCAAAGTACTCCTAATGATAGGGGAGATTGTGCATAACAATATACCTCTCCCTCCTCCAAAATAAAAAGAAATGCACTCAGTTCTAGCTGGGGAACAAATAAACCTTAATATGCCTAGAGAATCAATGCAAATGGTGGATCCTTCTACCATAACTTCTTTTGGGAGTGGTACTATGACTATTTATGGGGTGAATGGCTCTTGCCCCTATATCATGATAAATAGGAACGCCTTCGGGTTTGGTTCTCAGAATACTAGAACTAACCTCGGAGGTGGTGGGGGTGGAGGAACGACACATAATGGACCATCTAACCCACTTGGAGATGGTGGAAATATTCCTCCTCCTCCCCCTAATAATTCGGTGTTAAAACCATATTTCAAAATATGGATCAGCTACAAAATAGCTAGCTAACTTGTCGACTATGACTAACCATAGTTATTTGGCTCCCTTCTATAGTCACAAATTGTTGACTATGCTAGTGTTGAGTGTTTTAATTCCACTGGGAGATGAATCCCTTAAATTGGAAAGATACAATGATGATGGAGATCCTTGGACCCACATCAATTCCTTTCTAACCCTATGTGTTTCTCAAATTGTTTTCAAGATCTCTAAAAGGAACTACCATGGAATGGTAAGATTCTCTCCCTGATTACTCTATCAAACTTTTGACCATTTGATGAATGCTTTCATCACTCACTTCTAGGCTAACATTGGGAGCAAGGTCAACATATTTGATCTTGTACACTGTAAGTAAAATCTGAATGAGAAGGTAACTAATTTTATTTCAAGATATCAGTCCATCTCCATGAAAGTACCTTATGCCCTACTAGATGTAGATCTCCAAAGAATGTTTGTCAACAATTTGTAGCCGACACTAATGAAAAAATTGTCCCTGAAGAGATATCAAAACTTCACCCACCTCTGTAGTGCATTAACTGATTATCAACATACCATAGCCTAGTTTTGGGATTCTTCCTTGAATACTAATGGAGGAGCTTCGACATCTGGGGGATCTCAAAAGAACAAGGTTGTGGCTAGTATCATGGCACTACCTCATCCTAGTTTTGAGAGAAACTACGTAATCATAGACCCCTAGAGGAATTAAGTGTTCACCTGAATTGTTGATTCCTATGGCAGTTTCCTACAGATGTTGCTCAAGGACAACTTGGTGACCCTTCCAGAGATCAGGCTTCTTTTTTATAATCACCCCTATCCCTGGTGGTATGATGGTTCAAATTATTTTCAATGACTTTGTGTAAATGGTCATGATATTGAAAGTTGTTTGTGTCCCTGATACTTGGTACAAGACCATATCAATAGGGGTACGATCAAAGCTAATGAAAGGAAGCCTAAAGAAAATAATTATGTTGACATGATGAATAATGAGTTGCAGGTCTATACAGATTTTTTCCCACCTCACTCATCCAACTTAATTACCACTTCCTCTTCATCTCCTCCATCAGTAGGTGATAGCATGTATGTAAATATTGTGACCATCACACCTATCTCCCCACAAACTCAGAGGGTGCCTAAGAAAACTATATCTTTCACCACTCTAGAAGAGCCTTATGATGGAGAAGCTACTCCCATGAACATCCAAGCTTCTATCAATGGCATCACAATTAGGGGTTCCTTGGTGGATCCTTCGATTCAAGTCAACGTAATTACAAAGGAGGTCCTCTTTGTCAATGACTTAAATCATGGGAAGTATGACAAGTGTGATGTCATCATTTGTACACATAATAGAATTTACCTTCCTCCCTTAGGTTCTACCACCTTGACCATTCAAGTGGGGCCCAAGGTAGTTTTCTTCACCTTCATCATGATCCTCAAATCATACCTCTTTCAGGTTAAGTTGGGCATCCCCTGGATGACTTCCATGGGAGTTGTCCCATCAGTTGTGTATAAATGCCTAAAGTTCATATACAAGAGGACTATCCATACAGTCTAGGATATTAGGTTCCATCCATTGGTGCCCTTTGGGGGCTTTAGTCTTGACCATTTCTATCCCACGCCAATTGGACCCCTATGTCCCCAACAAGATGTTGCATTTCTAGCCTATCAAGCATACACGGATGGGGAAATGAGTTTGTGTTCCCTAGCTTCTTCATCCATCCCACCCTCTCATGAGGCTCAGTGTGCCACCTCTTTGGCCCCTTCTTCATCCAGCACCCAGAGGAAACATGTGCCCCATGGTAATTTTCCCCGACCATTAAAGGTCACACAATCTCCTATGGTGTCTTTCGTTCCCTCGTCCACTTCACACCTAGACAAAGTAAAGGCACCTATGTTTCCTACACCCAAGGTGAGTCTGCCTCCTATTATCCCCATCGTCCCAAAAATTTCTCTCCCTACCCTCTATTATTGGGATAGGAAGCCCCATAAGATCACACCACCCCCCTTGGCACCTACCACTCAACCTATGAGGGAGCCTCATGTTCCCTCTATTTCCCATACGGAAAAAAGGGGAAGGTCACTCATAAATGAGCTTCTCATACCTCAATTTTTAGTTCCACCTCCTACTCCTTTGGTCAGACCATCCACAGTGTCGGTTACAACATTGATGATCTCTCCCATAGAGAAGGATGGTGCTGCTCCTCTACAACCACCTCACTCGGGACCACATTGACACCATAATCAACTTTTATATGAGAATAAGAGACATAGGTAGGAGAGGGCCCTATCTCGAGAGGCCACTATGAAGGTAGATAGTACATCTTCAGGGCTCATGTTCATCCCTACTTCAACATCTTTATCCATCTCTTCTCACATCTCTTCCACTCCCCATCCTTCTAGAGCCTTTTTCACACTTCCTCGTGTACCAAGAGTAACTATTGGGCCTCACACCAAGCAAGTCTAGGTATTCATCTCTTCATTGTAGGAGTCACCTCTCATCACCACTATGCCTGATATCCCTATGTTCCCTGAACTTATTAACATGCTGCATACATAGGTTGTATGTGGCACATTTATGCCTACTCTGCTCGTCTCTATCTTGCCTAATCATTGTCACACCTATTGTCCTATTTCCATAGTGGATTAGAGGACCACATCTCCATCATGTAAGCACAAGCTCGAGCAGTGCCTGGTTCCAGAGTTTAGCTACTTTTGTGGACCCTCTTTCTGCATCAATTCTTGTAGTGGAGCAAGCTCTGTCCTCTCTCAAGTTCATCTTCACCACTCTCACAGAGTTTGAAGGGGATGATTCTTTATTATAACCTTCACATGGGTCCCCTATGAGAATTGATGCTTTCCTTTTTGACTTACTGGAGGAAATTTTGGCTTTCACAGTGATCTTCACACAACCCCTCTCACTCGCCATTGTAGAGCTCCTGGATTAGGAATTTTCAAGTGCCTCATCCCTGACCTTAGGTGTTGGTGAGGCACCTGGGACTGCCATTGCAACTATTCTATTGCAGTGTCAACCTCCCTCCCCATATGATACAAATTTGGAGGACAACAATCTATTGATGGATGACCTGTGAGGGTTGGAACCACTTCTACATTTGTAGATTAGATTGTGACTATATGTGTTCTCCTGTTCTTATATTTTATCATTTTTACCTCTCAGAGGACCCTTGTACTTTTTTGGTACTTTGAAACGGGAAGTTTTCTATTGTAAACTTCCTCTATCTCTTATATTTTTCTTCTATATGTTGTAATCTTTGAATTTCAAATTTGGGGATGATGCAAAGCACTAGGGGCATTTAGGCACCCCTTCAATGTTGACCCAAAAAATTTCTGTCTATTTTCATGTGACTTTCTTCATATCCATGTTACGAATGGCAGTGATGAAATATCCCCTAAGCATAGATGTATGTCTACACTTTTGGGTCCTAATGAAAATCCTATCGGATCCCACGTGTCTGTGAAAGATATTGTGGAAACATGTGTCACTTGTTAGGAAGTGGAATTCCATGACATCTCATATATTACCATGCCACATCATATTTTTTCTTCCTTGGAATTGTCTATGCTCACCTCTAAACATCATAGTCCATCCCAAGGGGGGGTTATGTTATATACATGTCTATGTTCTATTTGTCTTTCATCTAAAGATGTCTCTACACCACAAGTTTTTCCACAAAAAATGTCAAATTCAACATTATCTACCTTTGTGGGGGCCAAACCACCTATTAGTGTCTCAAGTCTTTCCTTATCATATGTTTATCTAGCTTAATAATACACGTATTGACAATGATCTTAAATTGCCCTATCACATGCCTATCTTGTTTAACGCTATGTGTGTTGATGAATTGTGTCTAGGCCACCCTCTGACATGCATATATATCATTTGTTATGCATGTTGATGCACCATCAATAGTATCCCTATCAAATGTTTATCTTTAATTTGCTACACATGTCAGGGATTATCAAAAATCACCCTATCATATGACTCGACATAACACAACTTGCTAGCCATATCGATGTACCATAAATGATCTTTATCATAGGTGTATTCATCCTCTAGCATACACCTAGATCCATCTTAGTGTCAAATTAGGAATTCCTAGCTAGGGGCAACTCCATGTGACTGAATTCCCATAGGTAAGTTAGGTAAGAATTCCTTACTTTATCTTCGCTCTCTTCCTATGGGTGATATGTTGACTAAATTGGGGGCAAAATGTAATGGAATAAATTTTATACCTCGGTAAGATACTAGATTCATGTTTTGTCCACTTTAGCCTAAGACACAAATCCCATCACCCTTGCTTAGCCTTGTCATCTCACCAACTCACCATCTAGCTCAAATCTACGTAATAGATTCCTAACGGCCATTACACATGTGTGTGTCATAGAGACATCCGTGCAATGTGCTCTCATCATTAAATATGCATGTGTAGAGGATCGTTTGAGCATTACAAACCTTCCATCATGTGATTGTAACACCTAGAATGATGGCTTTTTGTGTTGATTCCATCTGGGGTATTCAAAAACCTCTCTCTCTCTCTCTCTCTCTCTCTCTCTCTCCATACTTTCATTTCCACAACTTATTGATTCTCTACATAGCCATCTACTATCACTTTTACATTCCCACATCACTTTGTTGCAGGTTTTTAACTATTGTTGGCACTTCAAGGTTTTATTTACATCCTTACAATGCACATACAAAAAATTTTCATGCATTTGGGGAATATTCTCTCTCTCCATTCTTTGTGTCTTGTAAGTGTTCATCGGTTCCTTATCATTTTTATTTTATATTATTATTACTATTATCTCCATTATTGGTTATCTATCATAGAATATTGTGTCTATTAGCTATCTGTGGTGGTGGATATACCAAAGTGGGGGTTTGACTGAAGCAAACCTCTTAAAGAACCCAAAATTTTCTCTCTTTGCATATGTGCAGTTTTGTGAATTTGGAGCTTTGTTTGGACCGCATTTTCTACCTATGAACTAGGTTTCATTCCTCCTCCCTTTTATTTTTCATTTCATCAACGATGATATAATCTACTATTAATAATTCCACCTCTCATTATTTGTGTATTTGGAATAGTTTTACTTTGTTTATTCACATTCTAGTTGTTAGCATTACTTGTACTTACATAGACTAGACTTAGTTTCTCCTATTTTATTTCATTTTGTGAAGTCTATACTCAGCCTATGTGAGATTCCAGTGCATCACTCTAGTGTACAGTAGACACATTGTCATCTTCTAGGTTGTGTTCTATCCAAGGCAGTGAGCTTGTGGGTTTCATAGTTTGTTTGTGGTTTATAATCCTTTTGGTTCCCATTATTAGAATATTTTAATCATATCGTTTGACAACTTAATTCATGTTTAATCAAATCAATTCACACTTAAGTGCATATAGCATTTATGTTTTAATAAATTGACTTCTCATCTCATTTTATCACACTTTACCAAACACTTTCATCAAACCAAGAAGTTGCCTACACCTCAGGTATGATCTACCTAGCACTCCTATCTGGTTTAGTGAGGTGTTTGAAGGGAACTGTGTATCCCTTGAGGCCCTAGTTGGCCTCTAGGTTGGTGCATTATTTTCTTCCCCATATAATAAAATTAGAATGCAGCCACAATATATACTACATCCTTCCCCCTAGGCATAGGCTTACTCCTAGAAGCCTGCAAAAAGAGGGGGGTACAAATCTCTCAACCATGAATCATCCTCCCAAGTAGCTAAAGTCTCATCTCTCAGGTTCTATTGGACCCTTACCTACTCGATGCCTTAACCCATGAGGTTCAGCTTTCAATGTTGAAGAATGAAAATAGGCCCCAAAGAAATCTACCCACCCTCCACTTGTAAAGCACCCCAATCAATAACATAAGTCACATTGAGCATATAATGTGTCAACATAGAAACATAAAACACATCATGGATGCATGATAGGCTAGATGGAAATGCCAAGAAATAGGCAACAGGACCAATCCTCTTAAGGATCTCATAAGGTCCAACAAAATGGAATTCTAACATATCCTTTCTTGTAATGGATGGGGATCTTCCATGGCTAAACTTGTAAAAACACATGGTCACCTACCGAGAAGTGGAAATATAACCTATGGGTATCAATGTACTTCTTTTGTCAATCTTGAGTAGTAGACAAATGCTACCTAATATGAACCTCTTGTTGTTCCATATCCTGAAGCATCTTAGGACCTAATACTATATGGTCCTCCAAACGATGCCAATTGAAAGGTGAAAAATCAACCATATAGGGCATGAAAAGGAGACATTCCAAGAGAATTATGCTACCCATAATTATAGGAAAAATTTACCAGGTATAATTATTCCTCCCACCTCAAATGTTTATCTATTACATACATGTGAAGTATGTCCTCAAGAACCTGATCTACCTGCTCCATTTGTTCATCGGTAAGATGAGCTAAAATTGAGCTATGTACCGAAAGCATGCTGGAGAGATGTCCATGGTACAAAAGTAAATACTGGACCTCAATCTAAAATAATCTTGCTAGGTATCCCATGTAGTCAAACTATATCCTCCATGAACACATGTGTTACTGAAGTAGTAGTATAAGAAGATGAAATGGGAAAAAGGTGAGCCACCTTGGACAAATTATCCACGGTAAACATGGTATAATGATGATGTGATAACATAGGTAGCCCAATAATAAAGTTAATAGATATAGCATCCCACTTCCACTCAGGAATAGAATGTGATTGCAAAAGACTTGTCAGATTCTAATGTTCTTCCTTCACTCTCTGACACTTAAGACATTTAGTCATGAAATTGGCAACATCACACCTCATCTTCCCAATGGTGAATAATCCCAAATAACTAAGAGGGAGGGTGAATTAGTTATCATAAAATAATTTTCATTAACTTAATCAATTCAATGCAAACTTAATTCAATCAGATAAACATAACAGTTATGAACTTCAAAGAAAAAAGGAACATCAAACACAATGAGCACCAAATTTACGTGGAAAACCCAGGATGGGAAAAACCACAGAGAAACTAATTCTCATGAATATAAACATTGGTTAAGGTGACACTGGTTAAGGTGATTTTTATAAAGGCACATTGTTGGTATGCTCACTGCAAGTAAGGCTCACTATCGGTCGGGCTAACTTCCCTAAATACATAAAACAACTATCATAGTTGAAACTCAACTAGCTGCTAAAATAATAGATAATGAGAAATAATTCCACCACTATAAATAATTCACACCAACTACAACATTGAAGAATAATTTACTATCATCAGTTCCATATAATTGCTCAAAGATGTTTGAATGTCTTCACTTTAATTTTTCATCACTCGCATACATTCATCACCATCGAACATAGATGATCGTCCATATATAGAATTTCATTCATGCATGTTGGCCACACACAATATCAATTATAATTTTACAAGTTTTCCACATATAATTTGAAATAGTTCACACCAAGACATTCCCAATTTCCCATAGTGGAAGAATTAAAATGTGGACCACACTGAAATCTCCTTTCTCGATGCAATACGCTAACCACTTATCACATCATACAAAGCCACTCAATAAGATCTATATGTTATAATATGTAATATGTTGCAAAACCACAATCACCAATAACTAGATAGGACTCAACCCAAAATAAAGTTTCTAGATTTGTTACAACATAAATGGGACCAGGAAAAACATGGCTAAAGATCAAACATTGTAGCACATCATCCAAAGAACGCTAATTATGGGTCACCAAAGCCAAATAGAACTACAACCGAATATGTCGACATCAATGAAAACCATTAATGACAACAATAATAATCACAATCACATTCCAATAATCTCTCTCTTTGTCATTGATGACAATATTCATCAACGATGAAATTAATAAAGAAATATCATCATTTTTCATCTTCTAGAACTTCTCCCCCTTTGACAACAATTACAAAAGATATAACTCCCACTGAAAAAATTACTCCGCTCCCCCTAAGAGTAAGCCATCAAGCACTAGTCCAAAAAAGAATAGGCGTGTAATAAACTTGATCAATGCACACCCCATTGCACATTAGTTCTGACTAGGAAGGGGTAGAACCTTCAACTTCTTCCCAAGATATTCAAAAGTATCCTTACACAATGGTTCTGTAAAAATATCTACAATATGCTCTTTTGTAGGTACATATTCAAGCCTTACTTCACTATTCAAAACATTCACCCTCAAGAAGTGATATCTAGTGGATATATGTTTCATTCTAGAGTGTTGTACTAGATTCTTAAATATTTTTATAGCACTAATATTATCACACATAATTGAGATAGGTTCATCAAATGCTACACCAATTTCCTTCAATGTTTATTTCATTTAGAGTACCTAAGTGCAACATGAAGATGTTACAATCTATTTATCTCTATCCACACATAATAACACTTAATCGTACTTGATTGACAAAGAAACCAATCGGGAGCCAATAAAATAAGCTCCACCACATGTACTTCTCTTATTATCAACACAACCTTCCCAATTTGCATCAGTATAGGTTTCCAAAGTGAAATTGAATCCTTAGGATACCATAATCCAATTCTCTATCCCTTTGAAATATTTGAAAATCCTCTTTACTGCAACATGTGATTCCTTCAGTTCTTGCTAAAATCCAGCTGCTAGACAAACAACATACATAATCTCTAGTCTAGTAGTTGTCAAATATTGTAAACCTCCAATCATTGATCTGTACCTATTTGCATAAGCTTTGGTTGAATCTTCTTTTGTTAACTTACATCTAATAACAATAGTTGTACAAACCGTTTTAGAATTTTCTAACCCAAAATTCTTCAATAATTCTCTGATATACATGGATTGAGAAATGAAAATTTCTTTGATGTTTTGATTTACTTGCAATCTAAGAAATAAATTTAACTCACCAATCATAGAGATTTTTAATTCTTGTTGCATTTAATCTGCAAATCTTCTACATATATCATCATTACCTCTAAATATTATGCCATTAACATACACTATAACAATCAACATTTGATTTGAATAAACTCTGTAGTATAAGCTGCTATCAGTAGATCCCTTCTAATTTTTTTGTCCAATTTGATACTTATCTAATCTTCCATACTAGGCCTTAGGTGTGTGCTTCAATCCATATAATGCTAACTTCAACCTGTAAACTGCATCTGGATCACTCTCTGACTTGAATCCTTCTGGTTGTTCAATGTAGACCTCTTCCTTTAGTTCTCCATTCAAGAATACTAACTTTACATCAATCTGATAAACTTTTAAATCTTTGAAAAATGCAAATGCCAAGAATATTCTGATCACTTCCATCCAGGAAACATGAGCATGTGTTTCTTCAAAATCAATACCTTCAATCTGAGTGTAACCCTTACAAATCAGTCTTTCCTTGTTTCTTATCACTTTTCTATTTTCATCCAACTTGTTTTTGAACACCCACTTTGTTCCAATCACACTTTTGTCTGTCAGTCTAGTCACAAGTTCCCAAGTTTGATTCTTCTCAATCTGATCTAGCTCTTCTTCCATTGTAGCTTTCACCCAACTTTAATCATTACATGCTTCTTCTACAGTCTTAGGTTTAGATTCATTACTTCTTGTGATAATGCCTTTATCCTTATCCACAATAATCTAATTATTTGAATGATTTCTTAGTACATGCCTTAGAGTTTTATTTGTAGATGTCAAATCTTTCTTTGTTTCTTGTTTTTCTTTCTTGTCCTCTTTTCCTCTTTCCTCTGAGTCAGATTCATATTGAATATTCTTTTTGGAATTTCATTGGATATCTTAGTCAAATTTCACATTTGTACTTTCAACTATATCGTTCAGTCTCTTGTTGTAATGCCAGTATGCTTTTCTCTATGTAAAATATCCCAAAAATATGTCTTCATCAACTTTATTGTCAAAATTTTTGAGATTGCCTTCATCTCTTTGAATGTAACACTTACTTCAAAAAAATTGAAATAATGTACCATTGGAGCTCTTTCATTCTATAGTTCATATGATTTCTTTGCATTTTTCCTTCTAAATAGTACCCGATTAAGAGTAAATATTGCAGTGTGTATAGATTATCTCCAATAGACCTCTGGTAAACCTGCTTCTTTCATCATTGTTCTAGCTACTTCTTGAACTGTTTGATTCATCCTCTCCCCCACATCATTTTCTTGTAGTTTCCATTAGAAAAATAACTGTCTCTTGATGCCATATTTCTCATGTAAATTGTTAAATTCATCGAAAGTAAACTCTCCTCCTCTATCAGATCTCAAACATTTATTTTTTCTATCTACTTCATTCTCAACTTTTGCTTTGAATATCTTAAATTTTTCTGATGCTTCTGATTTTTCTCTAAAGAATGCAACCCAAGTCAATCTGGAATAATCATCAATTAGAAGCATGGAATATATCTCACCTTGTAAGCTTCTTGTTTTGGTTGAACCACATAGGCTAGAGTGTACAAGATCCAGCAAACTGGTAGATGAATGATCTTGTTCTTTGAATGATTCTATTGTTTGTTTTCCTTCTTGACATCATTTTTGGATAATATTGACTAGTTTGGTTAGTCTTGGAAAATTTCTAACTACACTATTTGAACTTATCCTTACTAGATTATTGAATTTAATGTGACTAGATTTCTAAGGCAATTGTCATTGGTTTGCAATATTAAGCATCTCTTCACACTTTCCAGTTGATACATGTTTCCTCTAGTACTTATTCTAGAAGCAATAATAGTTCAATACTTCTTCTATATCTCACATCCATCCTCCTAAAATATAACATCATAACCATTCTTGCACATTTGTCGAAGACTCAACAAATTGTGATGCAAACCCTTCACATAGTAAACATTGTCAGTGTTATGTTTTTCATAAAAAGTAATAAAACCAATTTCAACAATCTATGATGTTTTATCATCACCAAATCTAATAGGACTACCATCATAATCTTCAAGTTTTAAAAACTTACTTTTATAACTAGTTATATGATTTGAACATCCACTATCAATCAATCATTCATCCTTATTCCTTTTAACATAAAATGCATTCTCAGTGAAACTAGTAGATCCTAAACAAATGTTAGAAATATAAAATTTGGGTTCTTTTTCAACCAAAAAAAGGCAATCTTCTTGATCTTATTCATCATCTGATACATTGGAATTTTCATCAACATAGTAGGATTTCTTATTGAATCTTTTAAATTTCTATTTTGTTGCTTTTTTGGACACTTAGTTGCTATATGACCAGTCTTTCCATATTTAAAACATTTAAGAGGTAACATACTTGATGACATGTAACCGATTGAATGTTTGACAATGTTAAGTTGAAGATAATGCAAGGCATTAAATCAGTTAATGTATTGTATTGTCATTGATGTCAACTTAATATTGTCTGTACGGTCATGAACATAATGCCAAAGACTTCATAGAATCAATGGAACAAAGGTTATGCTTTTAGCAATACATAAAATTCATGTATTCACCAAGTGAAAAACAACACTGATGTTGTGCACACCGACAGTTACAACAAAGAAGAACAGTCACAGTGATACCTGACGAGCTAAAGTATAGTGTTGCCTGACGAAGCAAAACCAAAGTGATGCCCGACGAGAAAAGTTAGAAGGTTGCCCGACGAATGAAATTCCAATGATGCCCAATGGATGGAGATCATGAAGATAACTGGAGTCTCACTGAAAAAACTGTCATTTGTCATCGACAACTAACTACAGAGGTAACCGATGGAATAGAGAGTTTAGAAAATGACAAAATATCTAGCTGGCAAGAGCTAAAGATAGACTTAACTAGTTGTTTTCTTTGTTTTATTCGACCAGAGTTAAGTGATTGATTTAAAGATGATTTGTACAGTTGGTAAGAAGATAATTACGAGACAAATCATGAGTTATGCTTTAAATCTAATTGGCTGGATTATTTTTCACACCAAGAATCAAGAATCAAGAAACAGTGAATATCATGTCTATATAAGAGACAAGCTTAATTCATTTAAGAATGGGATTAAGGGGAGTGAATAAAAAGAGGATGCTGAAGAGAAACTAACGAAGAATAACTTCATATAGTCCTGATCAATCAAGCTGAAGGAGAGCTAAGGAATTTTGCAGACATCGACAAACAGTGAAGCACAACATCATAGAGAAGAAAGTGTGGAGCACTAAGAACTAAATTGATACATTGACCAGAGAGGTAATGTACTTAAATAGATATGAAAATCAGAAATTCAAAGTTGCATTAGAAATGGGTTATAGTGTTTCAGTTTAACCATTGAAGCATCAAGTCTCTTAACTGAACAAGACTTAATAGTCTTTTATATATTGAGGTACATCCCAAGGAGTTCCAAAAAGGTTGATTCATGAAAGTAGCATTGGATTTGCCCGATACCTATTGACAGTCTAAGAAGGAGGCTGATTCAAGGATGGTATCAATAGATGCCCGATACTAAGTGGCAACCTCTATGTATAAAATCCTCTTACAAGGTCACACTTAACAGTGTGTTTGTAACCTTTAATAGGGTGGGCTCCTAACAGGGCTCACTTTAGAAGAGTGAAAATTTGGGGTACCGGTCCCAGTGGTTTTTCCCTTAATAGGGTTTCCATGTTAAAAATTCATGTGTTATGTGTGTATGATTCATTTCTTTATTGTTTTGTATTTGACATAGTTAACACTGGATTGATCGGTATACTTTGTTTATTTACTGAGTTTTGGTTAATAGTTATACTACTTATCAGTAATCAAGAAAGAATAAGGATTGACAGAGAACACCGACAGACAGTTAATCAATATTAGTATTTCAAGGCATGCATCTTGTTGGGACATAATAATCTGAGGTTTATTGATTGGTGGTTAAGTTTGAAGGATAAATTTTTAAAGCCATTGATTCACCCCCCCCTCTCAGTTATTACTAACAATTGGTATCAGAGCTTGTGTTCTTAGAAAGGAAGGTTTTAAGACCTAATTCAAGATCACAAGATGAATAGATAAGATGTGCCCAAGTTGAACAAAGACAACTTTGCTTCATGGAAAAGAAGGATAAGACTCCACTTATCAGGTATTGGTAATAATGTCAATCAATTCCTAGATACTCAATATGTGTTTCCTACAGGAGTATTGATAGTAGATTAATTGAGAGAGAAGCATGAACACAACTGCATGGTTATAAAGCTTTCTTCCTCACTCTCTGATGTTGAATTTGAAGATGTCAAAGATTTCAAAACTACAAAGAAGATGTGGGAAAAACTGAAGCTTGTACATGGAGGTGATACAAATGTTCTAAGAGCCAAGGCTGGAAGCCTTAGAGGAAAGTTTGATGATCTTAGAATGAAAGAAGGAGAAAAAATCACACAGTACATCACAAGAATAAAAGAAGTAGTCAATGCTATATGAGAAGTTGGAGGTACACTTGAAGAGGAGACAGTGGTAAGTAAAATCTTAAGAACCTTACTGCATGTATATGCTATTAGAGTTTCTTCCATTCAAGAAATGAGAGCAGTAGAAAACAATACAGTTACTCTTGATAGTTTAATTGGTAGACTAATTTCATTTGAGATGAATAAATTTGATAATAGTATCTTACCAAAATTAGAGTCTGCATTTAAGTCTTCTATGAGAATAAGAAAATCAAGTCATAGACACACATCTGGAAGAGATAGTGAAAGTGAAAGTGAAGAAGAAGATCTAGATGAAATAGAAGCACTTATGGCTAGAAGAATGCAGAGAGGCAAAGGTAAATACAAAGGCAAGTTGCCACTTGTATGCTTTATTTGTAAAGAGATTGGACACTTTGCTGCAAGATGTCCTAACAGAAGAAAAGATGACAAAAGTATTGACAGATCTTTTGAGAAGAAATCTGACAGAGGTGATAATAAAGATTACAGAGGTTATCGACAATCATAAAGAAGAGATACCCAAGACTACAAGGACAAAGGAAAGAAAGCCATCTACCTAGCTTCTTGCAAAGATGAAGATACTGACACCGAACCTGATGAAGACATCGAGATGGTATTTTTGGCTGTGAAGGATGATTTAAATGAAGATGAAAGGTATGAAGAAACTGCACTCATATCTAAGGTTAGCAAGAATGACATCTGGATTATAGATAGTGGCTGCACTCACCACATGACCGGTGACAAAGAAAAGTTTAACACTTTTGAGCATTATAATAGTGGTACAGTAAGAATGGGTAATGATGCACCTTGTCCAGTTGAAGGTAAAGGAACTATAATGTTGAACAACTTGATTAAATGTGAAAATTCTTATTGGGTAAAAGGATTGAATTATAATCTGTTGAGTGTTTCTCATCTGAATAATTCAGGTCACAGAGTAGCATTTGAGAACAAGAAGGCAAAGATCTTCAATGAATCAAGAAATTTGATTGGTACCAGTGAACAGACAAAAGGTAACTTATTTTATCTGAATGAATAGAATTAAAAACATATGGTTATGGCACAAAAGATTGTGTCATGTGAATTTTGACAACATGATGAAAATAAGCAGAAGGAGAAATGTAAGAGGCTTACCGACAATGACAAAGCCCGACAACATCATGTGCAAGAATTTTCAAAAAGGTAAAATGACAAAGTCTAGTTTCAAAAGTAAAACCTATACATCTGATGATATTCTAGAATTAGTCCATACTGATCTATGTGGACCAATGAGGACAAAGAGTTATTATGGAGACAAATATTTTATTCTCTTTGTTGATGATTACTCTAGAATGATGACAGTTATGTTTCTAAAAAATAAATCTGAAGCATTCAAGATGTTTAAATGGTATAAGGCCATGGTAGAGAAACAAAGTGGTAAGGATATGAAATGTTTGAGATTAGATAGAGGAGGATAATTTATATAAGATGAATTCACTAATTTTTGTAATGAGCATGGTATAAAAAGACTGGTTTCTACACCAAGAACACCACAAAAAAATGGGATTGTTGAGAGAAGAAACATATCAATAGTTGATTGTGCTAGAACACTGATGATAGATAAAGTCATCACCCAAATGTTCTAGAGAGAAGTTGTCAGTACTGCTGTCTACACACTAAACAAAGTACAATTGAAGAAGGACACAAAGAAGACACCTTATGAGCTATGGTATGGTAAAACACCCAATGTAAGTTACTTCAAAATCTTTGGTAGTCAATGTTATATCTTAAAGGATGATAGAAATGGAAAGCTTGATGCCAAAAGTGATTAAGGTATTTTTCTACGGTATTCCACCAAGAGAAAAGCTTATAAATGTCTTATCAAGGCTTCTAACAAAATTGTTGAAAGTGCAAATGTAAAGATAGATGAATTTGCAAAAAAGAATGATATGGCAAGCACAAAACAAATAGAAGACTACAACAAGTTTGTATACTGTGAAGAACTCAATACTATGCCTGAGAAACAATGCTTAATTCAAGAACAATAGAATGTTGCAATCGACGGTCAAACTGCAATTATCGATGGTCAGGATAATGATCAAAATAATTTGCAAGGTGATGAAGAACATAATGAAGGAAAAAATGATGATCAAGTTGATAGACAAAGAGTTGAACTTGTAATTGTAAGATATGTAAGAAGGAACCATCCAAAGATCTAGATCATAGGAGATAAGAAAGCTTGTACAAGAACAAGAAGTAAGTCTTTAAACTCAAATTGTTTAATTTGTGAGTTTGAGCCAAAATCTATCAATGCTGCACTAGATAATGAAGAATATAATACTTGAAGAAGACGTATACATTGAGCAACCAGAAGGGTTTGTCGATCCAGACAAGAGAAACATGGTATGTAGACTTCACAAAGCCTTGTATGGATTAAAACAAGCTCCCAGAGCCTGGTACGAATGACTTCATCCCTATCTTATAAGTATTGGATTTGTAAGGACTAGTGAAAACAATAATCTTTATTTGAAGGAAGATGTTGATGCTAACACTTTGATTGCTAAAATATTTTTTGATGACATCATATTTGGAGGCAATGATATTCTATGCAAATCATTTGCTAATGAGATGAGCAAAGAGTTTGAGATGTCTATGTTTGGAGAGATCAAGTTCTTTCTTGGTCTATAGATCATTCAACAAAGTGAAGGTATTTTCATTACATAGTCCAAATACATCAAAGAGGTCCTAAAAATATTCAAGATGGAAGATTCCCAACCAGTTGGAACACCGATGGATACTGGATGTAAGTTAACAAAGGAGGACAAGACAACAGAGGTAAATCAGACTTTGTACAGATCAATGATTGGAAAACTCATGTATGTTGTACACACTAGACCAGATATTGCACATGCTGTAGGAATTGTTGCTAGATTTTATACTAACCCTGGGGAATCACATATGACTGCTGTGAAAAGGATTTTAAGATATCTGAAGAATACTAAGGAATATGGCTTATGGTATAGAAGAGAAGGAAAATTTGAACTTAAGATGTTTACTGAAGCTAATTGGGCTGGTAATCTTGATGACCAGAAGAGCACAACTGGAGGAGCATTCTTTATGGGTGACAAAGTTGTCACATGGATAAGCAAGAAGAAAGGATGCATCTCTCAGTCTACTACAAAAGAAAAATACGTTGCTACTACTGTAAATTGCTCAAATATTGCATGGATCAAACAGTTACTAGAAGGTATGCATATGAAGATTTCAGAACCAGTGATTATCTATTGCACTAACACCAGTGCAGTAAACATTTCCAAGAATCCAGCCATGTATTCCAAGACTAAACACATTTCCATCAAGTATCATTATTTGAGAGAACAAGTTTAAGCAAAGGAAGATATACTTGAGTATATGCAATCAAAAGAACAATTGGCCAATATCTTCACCAAGCCACTGCCCAAGGATACATTTGAGTACTTGAGAAAGAGAATAGGGCTCAAACCCTTGTCTACCAGTCAGTAAAATGATTGAAGGCTGCATTAGCCTACATATTATCAAAATATCAGAAATGCTGATCCAAGCAAAGAGATGAACTTCAAAGCTACATCTATATACAGATAGGTATATATCAGAACCAAGCACTAGAGCATATTGCTGTATTGCTGATGGATAAGGGAAATTCAAGGAATATATTATGGATGGAGAAAAATTATTGCTTGACATGAATGTCAGATATTTGTAGGATATTTGTTTGGCATTGTTGTCAAAGGGAGAGAAATTATCCATATTATCAAATATTTCTGGAAATAGAAAGAGATTATGCATTATCATCTAAACTCCAACAGGGAGAGATTACATCCTTAGGAAGAGCCAATTGTATGGAAAGATTATACAAAGGGAGAGTTGCTGATAAGAGAAAAAGACATCAAAAGAGAAGAACAGTCAAGAGAGAGAAATTGACACAATGAGAGGACACAACACATCAGAAGACAAAGAGATGCAAGAATAAAATCTAAGCTAAAACAAAGCTTACCGATGGTCAGACATTTATCGGTTGACAGAACAAAAAGATTGGTAGTTTGATGAATCTCAATTGTTGTATTTAATATTGTATTAGAAATAGTATAGTGTGATAATATAGTATGTTTCCATCAATGCAAAATGGAGAGATCGATGACATGTAACTGATTGAATGTTTGACAATGTTAAGTTGAAGATAATGCAAGGCATTAAATCAATTAATGTATTGTATTGTCATTGATGTCAACTTAATATCATCTGTACGGTCATGAACATAATGCTAAGGACTTCAGAGAATCAATGGAACAAAGGTTATGCTTTCAGCAATACATAAAACTCATGTATTCACTAAGTGACAAACAACACTGACGGAGTGCCCACCAGCAGTCAGAGAAAAGAAGAACAGTCATAGTGATACCCGATGAGCTAAAGTATATTGTTGCCCGACGAAGAAAAACCGCAGTGATGCCCGACAAGCAAAGTTAGAAGGTTTCCCGATGAGTGAAATTCGAATGATGCCTGATGGATAGAGATCACGAAGCTAACTAGAGTCTCATCGATGGAACTATCAGTTGTCACCGACAACTAACTATAGAGGTGACCGATGGAATAGAGACTTCAGAAAATGACAAAATATCTAGCTGGCAAGAGCTAAAGATAGACTTAACTGGTTGTTTTCTTTGTTTTATTTGACCAGAGTTAAGTGATTGATTTAAAGATGATTTGTATAGTTGGCAAGAAGATAATTATGAGACAAATAAGGAGTTATGCTTTAAATCTAATTGGCTAGATTGTTTTTCACGCCAAGAATCAAGAATTAAGAAATAATGAATATCATGTCTATATAAGAGACAATATTAATTCATTTACAAATGGGATTAAGGGGAGTGAATAAAAAGAGGACGCTAAACTTTACAGACACCGACGAACAGTGAAGCACAGCATCACAGAGCAGAAAGTGTGGAGCACAAAGAATTTAATTGATACATTGATCAGAGAGGTAATGTACTTAAATAGATCTAAAAATATGCAATTCAAAGTTGCATTAGAAATAGGTCATAGTGTTTCACTTTAACCATTTAAGCATCAAGTCTCTTAATCGAGCAGGACTTAACAGTCTTCTATATATTGAGGTACATCCCAAGGAGTGCCAAAAAGGTTGATTCATGAAAGTAGCATTGGATTTTCTCGATACATATTGATAGTCTAAGAAGGAGGCTGATTCAAGGATGGTAGCAATAGATGCCTGATACTAAGTGACAAACTCTATGTATAAAATCCTCTAACAAGGTTGCACTTAACAATGTGTTTGTAACCTTTAACAAGGTTGGCTCCTAACAGGGCTCACTTCAGAAGAGTGAAAATTTGGGGTACCGGTCCTAGTGGTTTTTCCCTTAACAAGGTTTCCACGTTAAAAATTCATGTGTTATGTGTGTATGATTCATTTCTTTATTGTTTTGTATCTGACATAGTTAACACTAGATTGATCGGTATACTCTATTTATTTACTGAGTTTTGGTAAATAGTTATACTTCTTATCAGTAATCAGGAAAGAATAAGGATTGACAGAGAACACCGAAAGACAGTTAATCAATATTAGTATTTCAAGGCATGCATCTTGCAGGGACATAATAATCTAAGGTTTATTGATTGGTGGTTAAGTTTGAAGGATACATTTTTGAGGCCACTGATTCACCACCCCCCCCTCTCAGTTATTACTAACAATACCTTTGTATTTGTCGGTACCTTTCTTTATCTTCCTTATAGAATTTTCTTCTAGCTCATCATAACTCTCACTGTGAGCCTCATCTTCTATTTTTGTGGCTTTGAAGGTGGTTTTAGATTTATCCTTCTCTTTTCCAATTGTTGTCATCTCAAAAGAAGACAAAGTGCCAAATAACTATTCTCTTCAAACTTGTTCGGATCACAGATTTCCTCAATTGCAGATATCTTGTTGTTGTAACTATCTAGCAGCATCATCAGAATTTTCTCCATAATTTTTTCATTTTTTTGACTACTTCATTGATTTTTTACTTCATTCACAGCAATGTCAACTCTCTAAAAATAGCTTGGAATGTCTTCTCCTTCTTCCATCAACTCTACAACTTAACTCTATCATTTCCTTCACATATATATTTCAACTTTTCCCAAACTTTGTAAGCATTTTTCAATGAAATATTTTTTGTCAATTCACTTTTATTAAATCACTATAGATAACATACCTCACTCTTTCATTCTCTTCATGAGTTGAAATATCATATGCAGTAGTAGGGCCATTTGTCGATGCAACATATTTTGTCACAATAGCTTTCCAAGTAGTATAGCTAAGGAAATTTAGGTAACCTCACATTTGTACTTTTCAAAAACTATAGTCCGATCCATCAAACATAGGAATATATAATTTGCGTGCCATCAAATCTACCTCAAGAATTTAAGCTCTCCTTTAAAGAACCAAAGATCTTATACCAATTTTTGAACAATACTGGATAACTAAAGGGGAAGTGAACCATTTATCATAAAATATTTTTCATTAAATTAATAAATTCAGTGCAAACTTAATTCAATTAGATAAACATAAAAAATATAAACTTCAAAGAAAAAAAGAAAACCGAACACAGTGAACATTAGATTTATGTGGAAAAACCACAATGAAACTAATTCTCATGAATATAAACACCAATTAAGGTGACACTGGTTAAAGTCATTTTTACAAAGGCTCACAGTAAGTATGCTCACTACAAGTAAGGCTCACTGCTAGTTGGCTCATTGTCGATTGGGCTAACTATCCTAAATACATAAACCAGCTATCACAACTAAAACTTGGTTGAATACCAAAATATCAAATAATGAGAAATAATTTCACCACTGTAAATACTTCACACCAACTACAACACTAAAGAATATTTTGTTCTCACTGGTTGCATACATTCACTCAAATATGTCTGAATGTCTTCACTTCAAGTTTGCATCGCTCGCGTACATTCATCACCATCAAAAAAATATTGTCCTATATATATAGCATTTCATTCATCCATCTCAGCCACACATAATATAAATTATCATTTTACAATTCAGCCACATATAATTTTAAATAGCTCGCACCAAGACATTCCCGGGGTGGAAGGAATGAAACATGGACCACATTGAAATCTCATCATTGAAAGCAACACACTAGCCACTTATCACATCATCTGAAGCCACTGAATAATATATATACATTATAATCCATAATATGTTGTCAAACCAAAATAACTAATAACCAGATAGGACCGAACACAAAATAAAGTGTATCAATACGTTACAACATGAATGTGACCAGGACAAAAATGACTGAAAAGAAAAATTATAGTGTTGGAATGTGATTGTGACTATTTTTTTTGTCATTAATGGTTGTCATTTATGTCAACATATTTAGTTTTAGTTATATTTAGCTTTAGCAATCTGGAATTAGCATGCCCTAGATGATATGCTCTAATTTTTGATCTATAGTCGTGTTTGTCTTGGTCCCATTCATTTTGTAATGTATTAAGACACTTGCTTTTGGGTCTGGTACTATCTAGTTATCAATCATTGTGGTTCAGCTACATAATGTGAATTAATGTAACATATAGATCTTATTTGATGGCTTCAGATGGTGTGATAAGTAGTTAGCGTGTTGCATTGAGTGAGGAGATTTCAGTGTGGTCCATGTTTCATTCCTTCCATTGGGAATGTCTTGGTGTGACCTATTTAAAAGTGTTTGTAGCTAACTTGTAAAATGATAATTAATATTGTGTTTATCCAACATGGATGAATAAAATGGTATATCTGGAGAATGATCTATGTTTGAAGGTGAAGAACATATGCGAGTGATGTGAACATGAAGTGAAGATATTAAGACAACTTTGTGTGACTATATACAATTGTGGATAGAAAGTTATTCTCCAGGGCTGCAATTGGTGTAAAGTATTTATTATGGTGGAATTATTTCTCATTATTTATTTTTAAGTAGTTGGTTGAGTTTCAGCTGTGATAGTTGGTTCATGTATTTAGGGCATCTAATCCAACCAACAATAAGCCTTACCTGTAGTGAGTATACCGTCAGTGAGCCTTTTTTAAAATCACCTTAACTGGTCTTTACTTTCATGAGAATTAGTTTCTCCGTTGTTTTTCTATGTTATTTTTTCTACATAAATTTTATCTTTGTGTTTCATGTTCATTTGTGCTTTGAATTTTATATCTATTACATTTATCTATTTGAATTAAGTTTTCACTGAATTGATTAAGTTAATGAGTATTATTTTATGATAACTGGTTCAACCCCCCCCACCTCTCAGTTATCTGGGACTATTTAATAATTGGTATCAGAGCTCTGGTTCCTCGAAGGAGAGATTTAACCTCTTGAGGTAGATCCGATGGTGCACAAATTTTCAATTCCTATGTTTGATGG
This sequence comes from Thuja plicata, assembly GCA_018584345.1. Classification (NCBI taxonomy): domain Eukaryota; kingdom Viridiplantae; phylum Streptophyta; class Pinopsida; order Cupressales; family Cupressaceae; genus Thuja; species Thuja plicata. Next base: position 27,562 of record MU218165.1, on the reverse strand, counting down.
ATCCAACTATAGTTTATGGAAAGTATAGATGTGAGGTTGCTTGAATTCCCTGATCTACACTACTTGGAATATTATTGAGACAAAATATGAGGCACTAACAAATGGTCCTACTACCACATATGATATTTTGTCAAATGAAGAAAATGAAAGAGTGAGATATGTTATCTTTAGTTCTTTATCAAAAACTAAATTGAAAATAGTTATCTTATTGAACATTGCTTATGAAGTTTGGGAAAAGTTGAAAGAGATATATGAAGTAAATGATAGAGGTAAGTTGTCAAAGAAGTTGATTGTTAAGTGTAGATATGAAAATATGAGAATGGAAGAAAGTGAAGACATTGCAAGCTATTTTTAGAGAGTTAACAGTGTAGTGAATGAAGTCAAAAATAAAGGAGGCACTTCGACAAATGAAGATATTATGGAGAAAATTATGATGACCCTACTGGATAGTTACAGTGACAAGATCTTTGTGATTGAGGAAGTCTACGATCAGAAGAAGTTTACCAGAGAAAATGTATTTGGCACTTTATCTACTTTTGAGATGATAAAAAATGGAAAAGAGAAGGAGAACTATGAAACCACCTTTAAAGCCACAAAGATAGAAGATGAGTCTGATAATGAAATTTATGATGAGCTAGAAGCAAATTTCACAAGGAAGATGAAGAAAGGTACTGCAAAATACAAATTTATGTTACCTCTTAAATGTTTTAGATGTAAAAAGATTGGTCATATAGCAACTAGGTGTCCAGAAAAAGGAACAAAATAGAAATTCAAAATATTCAATAAGAAAGCCTTCTATGTTAATGAAAATTCTAGTATATCAGATGATGAATCAAATCAAGAAGCTTGCCTATTTTTGGTTGAAAAGGAAGAACCCATATTTGATATTTCTAACATTTGATTTGGATCTAATGGTTTCACTAAGAATGCATTTTATGTTAGAAGGAACAAGGATGAAGGTTGATTGATAGTGGATGTTCAAATCATGTGACTGGTGATAAAATTAAGTTTTTAAAGCTTGAATATTATGATGGTGGTCCTATTAGATTCGGTGATGGTAAAACACCACAGATTGTTGGAATTGGTTCTATGACTTTTGATGGAAAATATAATCCTAACAATGTTTACTATGTGAAGGGTTTGCATCACATTTTTTTTAATGTTGGAAAAATGTGTGTGTTGGAATAATAGAAAGGTGTGTACTAAGAGGGGAGTGGGGAATCAGTACCATTAAAAAAATTTCAAATAAATCTTTTTAATCATAAATTATAATAACCAACTGTGTATATTGCTTTTACCATACATGTAATATCCTTGCTGAAATGTAAATGCATGTAACAAAACAATAAAAAATTCATGAAACTTGAGTACACATAACATGTGTATTTTGGTATCGCAGAAAACCCATGTTAGAAGGTAAAAACTGTAGTGGGGATGAGACCCACAAATCTTCACTATTGCAGTAATAAAGTAGCTTGTTAGAGCTTATACAGATTGATCACTTCTAGTGACCTTACCTTGTTAGGAGTAACAATAATATCAATTAGATCTACCTCATGTAAGGATTTTGCAACACAAAGTATGTGTGCACTCTATTAAGAGATTTAAGCAAAGATAGTTAAGTCTACTCTGTTAGGAGATTTTTGGGTCTATTACAATTGTTAAAGAGTAACAAAATTGTGATCTGAACAAATACAATTTAAATATGGTGGATAATAGATCCTTTAAGTACAAATATAATTATCACCTTGTTGTGACTCATAATACCTTTTGTACTGCTCTATAGCCTTGTCTCTATTCTGTAAACTGAATACTTCAATCAAAATCCTTGTTTTAAACCCTTGTCTAATCTTCTGATGTCCTTAGTGTGGCGGCTACTTGATCATAACTTGATCATTATACATTACAAAATGACATCTTATCCTTACATATATCAAACCTCTTAACCTAATTATGTTTTTACAATATCTTAGAAAACCTAAAATCAATGGTGTACAAAATTTACCTTGATCATTTATACATAGGAGATACAAACAATTAATGAGTGCATGCATAATTAATGTCCTCCTCAATCATTGTAAATTGGTATCCAGCTCAAATTTTTTTTACCTAGATTGATGTGTCATTACAAACTTTGATGTAACCATTGGTTTACTTGGTAAAATATTGTCTCTCAGTGTATCTCGGTGCTTGGTGTATATTGTTGCTCGGTAAGTCTGTTGCTTGGTGATCACTACACTCGGTTAGTTGTGCACTTGGTTAACTCTGCTACTCAGTGATCAATACCGACTAGTATCTCTTTGACTCTATTACCGACTGGCAATTTGAATACTTTTATACTAATGAAAAATTGCAAACTCATATTGAGTAACATTATCCCCCTTTGGCATTAGTATCAAAAACTTATATCTGTAGATGTAGTATACACAGTGACTCATAGATATTGACACCCCCTTTATACATGCTCTTGATATACATAAATATATACATATGTTTCCCCCTTTTTTGAAATTAATGACAAAAATAAATAACTTACAACTTGTCAAAAATGTTGGGATGGGTCTTCTGGAGATTTTCCATTAGTTTCTCTCATTCCTTGTTTAGGTGCTCGAGGGTCAACTATTCCAAGTTTAGTTGAGCATGCATATCATATATTCTCTTTGTAACTGATAGGTCTGGGGTGGAAATCAAATTCTTTTCCATTACCACATGCTTCTACATCAATGCTAAATGTGGTAGTAACATATCCTGTAGCTCGGTTACCTAATCTCTTATCTTGTTCTCTTCCTTCTTCAAGTCAAGTCTCAACCGTTGTGTTTGTAAAACCTTGGAATAATGCATTTGAAATGCATGTTTCTCAATTGTAAGACTATTTGCACTATATGTTAGATCATCATCTAATTTATTCATCTTTTTACTAAGCTCAATAGTGAAGTGATCTAATGTGCATATTTTTTGTAGAATTGTAAGTGCTTCAGTAATAACAGTTTCTAGTGTTGTTACAAATTATGAGAGTGTTACCTTATGAACTGCCACTGCTTGGCTGATCTTTTCAGTAATCTTGTACTGAATATTCTTTTTTGCTCTTTCTTCTATCTTCTACTCGGCATCAATAATTGATCCATTTATGGCCTCGATGAGTAGTGCAAGTTGATCAATGATGGGGATAGATTCATTGGTGTTCACATTGATAAAAACTTGTAATATCTCCTTTGCCACTTCTAGTACCTATGCATTCTTATTTTCTAACCTCAGCTTGTCTTGAGCTACTTTTTGAGTGCATAGTTCACCATATTTCTTAAGTTATTCAAGATCAAGTGTCCTTGGGTCACATTCAGGGATGTCTATGATTTCATCTAGTGTGACTATATCCTTGCTCCCTTTCTTCTTTTTCTTCTTCTTCCCTTGTACACTTGATGTAGCAGATAGTGTTAATGATAATTGAGCCTTGTGCTCGGTATTTGACTTTGGTGGCTCAATAGATGTGATGAATTGTGTAGGGGGCTCAGTAACTGACCTGGTGTCAGTGGTAAAATGGTCTACCATTGTCTCTATATTACCTTCACCCTTATCTACCACATCAGTGGTTTATTTTGGTGCATCACCTTGTGTAGTCGCTTCACTATGCTCAGTTTCCTTACCAGTTGCATCACCCTTGTCTTCATGTGTATCTGTTACCTATTTGGGTGTAACCTTCGATGCTTCATTTTTAATATCAATAGCTTGTACCAGTATAGGTAGATTATCTGTTACCATAGATTGGGCGACCTCAGTTTCACCCTTTTCTTCTAAGGTCTCGGTCTCAATAGCTCTGATTATCATTTCATCTTCCTTTTCTTTGTCATCAGGATCACCTTCGGTTATTGTAGACACCCAAAAATGGACAGGCTTGGGACTTTACATTAAAAACACTAATTTTCATCTATTAATTAATAGTTTTTTAATCATTAATTAATCATCTATTTTTCTCTAAATTCATTCCCCAAATCATCTAATCAAATTCCCAAAATTAATTAAATAATTAATTTTATTTAATTAATTAACCTTAATTGATTAATTACCATTAATTAATTAATTAAATTCAATTTCCTATAGTTTAAATTTAAATATTTAAACTTACTAATTAAATTAATTTAATTTCATTCAATAAAGTAATTCTAAATCAAAAAGAATTCAATTATCTCACATGTTGAAAACTTTAATTAAATAAATGAATTAAATATTCATTTATCTTCAAAGAGATAACTCCTATCAGATCACATGGGTTAATCCACCCATCTCTCCAGTCCACATGGGTAACTTCACCCACCTCTTCAGTTCAAAAAGGTAACTCACCATTAACTCTTCAGTTAACCAAACTCTATCTCCTCTTTACCAAATGAAGAGGTGGAGTTTACTGATGACGTCTCCAGTTCTTTTTGATCTCAACCATTCATCTCCCTATCTCTGGGATTGATCTCAACCGTTCATATCATCACCAATTCCTATATAATAAACCCTTCATAACCATTTGAAGGATGTCGGATTTCAATCTCTCCTGCGCTATTACTATGTCAGTTTGGTTCCAGCATTCAAGCCATCTTGCGATCACACACCCATTTCAATTAGCAAATTCTTGACGCTTCTCAAGTCATAGACGCTGCCCCACTAATACTAAGCATCAAGAATAGTGTTTCGAAAGAAGTAGAGAGAAAAAATAGAAGCTTCAAGCATCATGGGGCTTGTATTTATTTATTTTCCTTTCTCTTGCTTGTACATTTTATTGATTACATTTCAGGTTATTCATTTTAGTAGTTATTGTGTACTTGATTTATATCATTTGTGAAACCTTTGCTACTAACCCTTGCCTTTGGAAAGCTTGGGAACCACGAATCATGAAAGGAGGTGTACATTTTGGTGAACCCGACGTGAATCAAACAGCCCAAATATCTCTTGTAGATGACAAATAGGATTGATCAACCACGGTCGTACGGTCGCAAATCTAAAAATCTATCTTTTTTTCGATATCTGTGTTATTTCACAATTGCTGGTATTTTGCTGTAATTGACGAAATTGTGTCACAATCAACTGGTTTAATACTGCAATTGATTGCAGGCTTTTGCATTACTATTCTGTCATCTTCTGTCTTCCTTCTTCTAGTTCTTTGTTGCAATTACCTGATCCATGCCACAATCATCATTATTTTTCTGCAATTGTCTTTTGTTTGCCGCAATTGACAGTGCTTCTCTGCAGTTGCCAGCATTTTTCTGCAATCGCCAGATCTTTGCCGCAATTTCTAGTACTTTGCCACAATCGCAAGAAATATTGCATATCAAATCCAAATTTTCTGTCCATTTATTTCTAAACTGACATTTTTTGGTTTTCTGTGCAGGACCAGGCAAATCACTGAGAACAGAGAAGGGTAAGTTATTGTGAGTATCAATCATTCATTATTTCAAAGTTGGATATATTCTCATTTTGCAAGAATCCTTTTTGATACTAACCTGTCTAAACAAATAAAACTAAAAGGAATTCACTTGTCGATTTGGGTTTAAAAATAACAATGCTTGCCAAACATATCACATCTCACATTTCATATTTGGGCTTAAAATTGATGTGGGCACTAAAATTGAACAAAGGCAAAAAATATCTAAAATTGGTGCATTAAAATTTAACAAGTAATCAACACCTACTTTTTGGGCTTAAAATTGAACATTGGTGCTTGTATGGTGGTGTAGCTTAGTTCACATTTCAAACTTTGGATCTTAATCAATTTATCTTGTGTCTTGAGTTTTGGGTGCACTTGCACAATCTGTTAGATTACAAACCTTTATTTTTTTAGAAAGGCCTATCCGGGGAATGCACTTCTTCCTCGGAGAATGACCTTAAACCGGTAATCCTTCTGATCGGTATTTAAATAAGGCACAAACCAAAGTTCTATCTTATCTAGCCAAGCTCAAGCGAGGTGTGTTGGTAATAGTTTGGATCGGGTGAATAACCCTAAGGAGCCAGCGTGATCAACTACGCTCTTAAGTGAGTCACACACGTACAAACCGTTTGGAGAGACACCAAGGACCCTTACTACAACCTTGATTAATTAGAGGCCAACCTATGTTACCTCTAAATAGGTACCTTATTATAGTGCAAGGGGTTGTAGAATTTCCCCCCCCAAGATTCCCAACATATGTGTCCCACGGTATTTGTGTAGTGAAACAGATCTTCACTCCACGACAACATTACCTAGAAATGGCAAAAACACGAGCACCTACGTCATGGACCTTCGTGTCCTAGTAGCATGACAATTATTGTGTGAGCTAACAGAAATTTAAGCATTGGGCCTATAACATTGTATTCTAAAGCCATTGACCTAGATTAATCTGACTGTTCATTGTTGAGACCTCGTGATAACCTTGCAACTTGAAAAATTTGTAGAACATACACATTTTCGGTCTTCATTCTTCAAAACACAGTGTCTGTCATGTTTGTTCCTTTGATCAGTTTCTGAAAATGCAAAACAAAACATCCAAACTATCAAAATGGGTCAAACGTGTTAAATTCTAGGGTTTTCAATGTTAACTGTCTTACGAATCAGAAGCATTGTTCCAAAAAATTCCAAAATTGTCAAGCAGTGATACTTATCCTCTAGTCTTTTTCAGACTGTTTCTCATTTACCACAATTGCCCGCATTGTGCCGCAATTGAAGGAAGTCTACCATAATTAACTTGTTTATTGTCGTAATTGTCATGTTTATTACCGCAATCGGTGATAAACTACCACAATCAACCATTTACTTTACCGCAATCGGTGAAGTTGTACTGCAATTGACCATAGACACATTATTCCTATTTTGACCTAAAAACTTGAAAGAATTCTTCATTTGGTGTCCAAAACTAGTGTCTATCTCAGGAAAATGCGGAGCACATTGTGTGAATCTCTAAACATTAAAGATTATCCCTTCTTTGTAAAGCACGATTATTGTCAAAAGCATTGTTAGTTCAAAATCTCAGACTTGAAATACCTTGATCTCATCATATCAAACATCATCATCTTTATCAAAGTGACTTTGTCCAAGGCAAAGGTTAGAAAATATTATCTTTTTATCATCACCACTTTGAGATCAAGCTATATCAAAATCTGTCCTTAGAATTACCCTTGTCCAAAACATAACTCGGACTTCCTCAGAAAGGATCTTCTTCCTTGTTTGCTTTAT
>MU218165.1:9130-20323 GCA_018584345.1 Thuja plicata | reverse complement strand
CTTCCTTGTTTGCTTTATATCACTTGTTTTAGTTACAAAACCTGGACCGCACTATGTCTCAAACACCTCATGGAGGGCCTTACACAAGGTCTAAGGCTAGAACTCAACCTAATGAGTCATATATCAACAGATTCCCCACTTTGGAAATAGAGCAAGAGAATGATCCTTTCGTGAATACCAGTTCTGCTCTATTCATTGAACAACCCCATGGGGCAGCCTTTTTCCAAGACATCACAGAAGCAGAGCTTGAAGACATGGAGAAAGATGCTTACTCTACGAAATTAGTTGATGATGTTGTAGAGAGGAACCCTAAACCTTACTTAGCCATGCTAATAAAGAAGGGAGTCAAACTCCCCGCTAAATTTAGTGTATCGACTATATGACCCAAAAACCCTCTTGCAAGTCAAAACACTACTCAGCCTCCTCAGATACTGCCTATTGTGTCTCAGATCTTTCCACCATTGGTCTTACCTACATCAACACAGACTATATCTAGTCAAACCAATGACCTGACCCAGGCCAACACATCTTCCACTCAAAGCATGACAGGCTCGCAACTAAGTGCACCCATGGTCACTAGAATGCCTCCACCTTTGGTCTCATGGCCAAGACAATCAAGCTCTCATGCTATGCATGGCATCCCACCAAACACCAACTATTTTGAAACTATGTCGCTACTGCATTTAATTCACACTAATCTTGGGATCAACACCTCATGCCCACAGGGATCCATCTCTGCAGGAATGACTTACAATCAATGTCCACCCAAGGTTACATCTTTTTCCATTCTGACATCAATCCAACCCCTAAAACAGCAATCCCAGCTTTAGTTGCCTCAAATCCAAACCCCACAACAGTAACCCCAGCTTCAGTTGCCTTAATTCCAACCCCCTCAACAGCTACCCCAACTTCAGTTGCCTCAATTACAACCATAGAAACAACAAACCTAGCTTCAGTTGCCTCAATTCCAACCCCCGCAACAACAAACCCAGCTTCATTTGCCTCAAAACCCACCCCCGCAACAAAAACCCCAGCTTCAGTTGCCTCAAATCCAACCTCAGCAGCAGCAATATCAACCCCAGCAGTATCAACCCCAGTTTAAATCACAACAACAAACTCATCTAAACCCACCATGGGCTACCCATGTGCCCCCATTTACAAATCACTCAATGGGAAATCAATATCAAGTCCCCAGGATGAAATCCTATGTTCCTACTCAAGGGACATAGAGGCACAACCTCATACCCACTACAACACAGAGGAACACCCTCACACACCAACCTCAATATCAAACGGACATGTTAATGCAACAAATGCAAACCCTTCAAACCCAAATAATGGATATGCAAAATTAGGGGCAAACTAAATCTTACACCATAGAGGATTTATACCCATACCCCTTTGACCATTCTCTCCACATGTCTTCATTCCCAAATCACTTCAATCAGATCACATGGGTTACTCCACCCATCTCTCCAGTCCACATGGGTAACTTCACCCACCTCTTTAGTTCAAAAAGGTAACTCACCATTAACTCTTCAGTCAACCAAACTCTATCTCTTCTTTACCAAATGAAGAGGTGGAGTTTACTGATGACCTCTTAAGTTCCTTTTGATCTCAACCGTTCATCTCCCTATCTCTGGGATTGATCTCAACCATTCATATCATCACCAATTCCTATATAATAAACCCTTCATAACCATTTGAAGTATCCAAGATTTCAAGCTCTCGTGCACCATTACTATGGAAGTTTGGTTCTAGCATTCAAGCCATCTTGCAATCACACACCTATTTCAATTAGCAAATTCTTGATGCTTCTCAACTCATAGACGCTGCCCTGCCAATACTAAGCATCAAGAACAGTGTTTCAGAAGAAGTAGAGAGAAACAATAGAAGGTTCAAGCATCGTGGGGTTTTCATTTATTTGTTTTCCTTTCTCTTGCTTTTATATTTTATTGATTACGTTTCAGGTTATTCATTTTAGTAGTTATTGTAAACTTGATTTATATCATTTGTGAAACCTTTTCTACTAACCCTTGCCTTTGGAAAGCTTGGGAACCATGAATCACGAAAGGAGGTGTACAATTATATATTCTATTATGATCATTGCATGACCTATATTAGTCTAAAGCTTAGGAATATTGTTCAAAATATTATCAACAGTTGCATCTTCAACATTTGTTGTTTCATTGCTCGGTCGATGTCCCTTGGTATCGATTGTAGATGCAATGTCCTTTGTTTTCTCAGTTGGACACAACAGATTTTTCCAAATCACGGTGCTCTCTTCATCAACTTCTTTTAAATTCCCTTGAAGTATATTGAGTTCTCTTGATTTCTTAGTGTATGAGTATTTTAAATATTTCAAAGTCTATCAGATTGATGTATAGTCAGAATTCTTGAATGGAGAACTAAAGGAAGAGGTCTACATTGAACAATCAGAAGGATTCAATTCAGAAAGTGATCTATATGTAGTTTTCAAGTTGAAGAAAGCATTGTACAGATTGAAGAAGGCACCTACATCCTAATATGGAAAATTGGACAAGTATCTAATTTGACAAAAAATTGAGAAGGGATATGTTTATAGAAACGTACACTACATAGTTTATGCATATCATATGTTGATTGTTATAGTGTATGTTGATGACATAATATTTGGAGGCAATGATGATATGTGTAGAAGATTTGTAGAGGAAACACAATAAGAATTTAAAATGCATGTGATTGGTGATTTAAATTTATTTCTTGGATTGCAAGTGAATCAGAACATCAAAGAAATTTTCATTTCTCAGTCCAAGTATATTAGAGAATTATTGAAGAAGTTTGGGTTGGAAAATTCTAAACCGATTTTTTCACCTATTTTTATTGGATGCAAGTTAACTAAAGAAGATGATTCACCCAAATATGATGCAAGTAGGTACATATAAATGATTGGAGGTTTACTGTATTTGACTACTACTAGATGAGATATTATGTATGTTGTTTGTCTAGTAGCCAGAGTTCAACAAGAACTGAAGGAATCACATGTTGTTGAGGTAAAAATGATTTTAAAATATTTGAAAGGGATAGATTAATTTGGATTATGGTATCCTAAGGATTCATATTTCATTTTGACAGACTATACTGATCTATAGTGGGTTTTTTGTGTTGATAAATGGAGAAGTACAAGTGGTGGAGCTTATTTTCTTGGCTCCTGGTTGGTTGCTTGGTCAATCAAGAAGTAGGATTCAGTGTCATTATCTATTATTGAAGTTGAATATATTGCAGCATCTTCATGTTGCACTCAAGTAATCTAATGAAACTAACATTAAAGGATATTGGCATAACATTTGATGAACCTATCTCAATTATGTCTGATAATACTAGTGCCATAAACATTTTTAAGAATTCGGTACAATATTCTAGAACAAAACACGTATCCCTTGGATATCACTTCTTGAGGGAGAAGGTGTTGGACAATGAAGCAAGACTTGATTATGTACCTACAAAAGTGCAGATTGTAAATATTTTCACAAAACCATTGTGCAAGGACACTTTTGAATATCTTAGGTAGATGTTGGAGGTTTTCCCCCTTCCTTGTCAGAACTAATGTGCACCGGGGTGTGCATTAGTCCATGGTATTATAAGCTTATTCTTTTCTGAATTAGTTCTCGGTTGCTTCCTCTTAGGGGGTGAAGTAAATTTCTTAGGGGGAGTATTGTCCTTTTTCATTGTTGTCAAGGTGGGAGAAGAAATGAAGACTTTAAAATGTTGATATTTATTTACTTGTTTTTTCGTTGATAAATGTTATCATCAATGACAAAGGGGAGATTGTTGGAATGTGTTTGTGATTATTATTGTTGTCATTCATGGTTTCCATTGATGTTAACGTATTTGGTTGTAGTTATATTTGACTTTGGTGATCCAAAATTAGCATACTTTAGATGATGTGCAATAATGTTTTATCTTTGGTTGTGTTTGTCTTGGTCCCATTCATGTTGTAATGTATTGAGACACTTTTTTTGTTCTGGTCCTATATGATTATTGATGATTGTGGTTTAGCTACATAATGTGCATTATAACATATAAATCTTATTCATTGGCTTCAAATGATGTGATAAGTGGTTATCATGTTGCATTAAGCGAGGATATTTTAGTGTGGTCCATGTTTTATTCCTTCCACTTTGACAATGTCTTGGTGTGACCTATTTCAAATTGTTTGTGGCCATCTTGTAAAATGATAATTGATATTTTGCTTGGCCAACATGAATGAATTAAAATGTATATATGGAGGTTGATATTTGTTCAATGGTGAAGAACATATGTGAGTGATGCAAACTTGAAGTGAAGACATTCATACATCTTTGTGTCACTCTATGCAATCAGTGATAGTGTATTATTCTTTAGATTTGTAGTTATTGTGAAGTATTTACAGTGGTGGAATTATTTCTCATTATCTGTAATTGTTGCATTTGGTTGAGTTCTTGATGTGATAGTTGGTTCATGTATTTAGGGTAGTTAGCATGACTCAAAGTGAGCTAACTGACAATGATCCTTACCTGCAATGAGTATACCGACATTGAGCCATTTTAAAAATCACCTTAGCCGGTGTCACCTTAACCTGTGTTTACTTTCATGAAAATTATTTTCTCCATGATTTTTCCCATCCTGGGTTTTCCACATAAATCTTGTGCTCTTTGTGTTCGATGTTCCTTTGTGCTTTAAAATTTATATCTATTATGTTTATCTAATTGAATTAAGTTTGCATCCAATTGATTAAGTTAATGAAAATTATTTTATGATAACTGATTCACCCCCCTCTCAATTATCTAGGATTGTTCAACATGTAGCACATCATCAAGAGAATGCTAAATCTAGATCACCAAAGCCACATATAACTATAATTTAATATGTTGACATCAATGATAACCATTAATGACAAAAAAAAAATCAAAATCACATTCCAAGACCCAAAAGTACAACTATCTAAGGTCGATGCACATCTTCTTGACACTATGAAGTGCAAAATATGGTGTACAATGTGCCTCAAACAAAAATAAAGAATGAAGATCACATGATACTGACACATAAATGCACCCATGATGCTACAAAAGTCTATCTAAATTCAAAGAGTAACCTGAAAAATCACCTACAAGGGTATGTTCAGACTCAATCTCTACTCTAACTTCTTCATACCAAGCATCACTAAGTAAATCCTCAAGAATAGGACTACTCAAATCTACACCAAGAGTTAAAATAGATATCTCATGCCTTCTCCTACTCCAGGAATATGCAACAATTTTCTCTTTTTATTTGATATAATGTACATAAAAATTGTACTCATGAATAAACTTCATCCAACAACGCTTTTGTGCATTTAGGTTCGGCTAAGTAAAGATATACTACAAGTTGTGATGATTTTTATGTGACTCAAACTCGTGACCCAAAAGAAAATACCTCTAATGCACTAGTGCATGCAAAATTTCCACTAACTCTATATCATGGGTGGGGTACTTCATCTTATGGTCCTTTAGATTTTGGGACTCATATTAAATTGTCCCTCTTGAATGAAAACTGCCCCACACCCTCTAATGGTGCATCAGTGCACACTATGAACTCACCTGTAGGATTTGGTATTGTGAAGATAGGTGCACTAGTCAATTTGTCCTTCAGAGCGTAAAATGCTAACTCACACAGAATAAAACAAACAAATGTCTTCCCTTTCCTCTAAAGAGAAGTGATAGGGTGTGAAAAATAAGAAAAGTCCTTCATGAATCACTGATAATAGCCTACCAAACCCATGAAACTATGAACCTTAGGAACACTGGTCAGCACTGGCCAAACCATAATGGCCTCGATCTTTGAAGGATCTACAAAAATACCTTCTCCCAAGGTGATGTGACCCCAATACCTCACCTCAGTATAGAATAAATCACACTTGTCCAGGTTTCCAAACAATTGATGATCACGAAGACACTATAATACCTGATGTAAATGGCCTTCATTCTCATCCATAGTCCTTGAATACACTAAAATTTCATCCAAAAAAAAAGGAAAAAATGGTCAAGATAGGCATGGAACACAATATTCATCAAACTCATGAACATTGATGAAACATTGGTCAATCCAAAGGGTACAACCGAAAACTCACAGTGCCCATATTGAAAGCAAAGAGTTGTTCGATGAATGAAAACCTCATGGATGTGAAGCTAATGATATCCTGACTTAAGATCTATCTTTGAGAATAGTCTTTCTCCTTTCATCTGATCAAACAAGCCATCAATCCTCAACAAGGGATATATGTTCTACACTGTCACCTTATTCAATTTCTGATATTCAATGCACAAATATAAGGATATATCCTTATTTACTAACATGAATGGTTCTCCCCAAGGGGAAACACTAGGATAAACATGGCCCTTGGACAAAAACTCTTCTAAATACAAATAGAGTTCACTCAACTCTTGAGTGGTAATATGGTAAGGTTACCAAGAAATAGGCTCAACTCTAGGAATGAGACAAATGCAAAAATTTATGTTGTTCTAAGGTGGCATACCTAGGATCTCACTTGAAAATACACCTACAAACTTGTGAAGCACTGGGTGATCGTCAAGAGACACCTCTCGATTCTAAATCCCATCGAGGTCACTAATAAAGACTGTGGTCAACTAGAAACCCTATCGCATGATCTACTTATGTTGCACGATTGAGATAATTCAAAGTGAAATAGATCTCTAGACCCCTACAAGTTCAACAAACCCACCTATGTCATCCATAGATTATAACAACTTGTGTTTATAATATATTCACACCTAGTGGGAAGGTAACCAATCCATACCCAAAAAAATTCCATACGAGCCCAAGGGTAGGATACGAAGGTCTATCATGGTGGTGGTGAAGGTACCCAAATCCAACACTCAACCATGAACATGGGTGTCCACAACTACTCTAGAACCTATGGCTAACTCAACCTTCCAACTATCAACTTGTCATGATGCCACTATCCCACATCTCTCTACAAAGAAGGGGGAAATAAAGAAACCTAAAACATTAGATTCAAATAAAATAGAGGTAGATATACCATGCAACACACCTATAGTCTCAATAATGATGCCCTGGTGCTCAGCTTGATAGTTGTCAACCACTGCAAATACTCTATGGGATCTACCTACATCACTAACAATAGGTTCTAAAGTAGCCTTCCTCTGAATAGTCCCTGTAGAAACTCTCTTAGGATACCAAGATTCCCTATGACCATTTTTTATATAAGGGAAACATACCCCCATACAATAACCATGGCCTACAAAAGGTGAAATATACTCGTGGAAAATGTCTCAACTACCACTTTTTTGTACACTCTAAATGGTTGGTTGTGTTGTGGCTGCCTACTATAGGTCCAATTGCGTCCTCTAGATCTTGGGGTACCTAGAATATGACCATACTAATTAATCCTAGAGGGATTTTTCCTACATTTTTTTTGGGTGATATATCCTAGGTGGTGTTGGATATGCCCTGGAAGAACCTATGGGTTGTACTTAAGTACTTTATTCACCTAGTCTAGAAGGTTGTGCACTATGAACCTATGCACCTATCCTACTACCAAAACTCTAAGCTATTTTATCCTCAACCAATATCACCTTCTCAATGATGATAGAAATATTCCTAGGCTAGTGAAGATGAATGTCTCCAATGATATAGCCATGAAGGTCTCGTACAGACAATTGCACCAACATAGGATCGTCATGAGTATAACTAGAATACTACTTCAACTCAAAGAACCTATGCTCATACTAATCCTGGTGTAGGGGCACCAAGGAAACTCAATAAAACCATGAAGACCTTAAAGGCATTCAGTGAATATTAGAGGAATGACATGCATAATCAAAGCTCTAAGGAGATTAATTGGAAAGTATTAGAGCCTATAATGCCTTTCAAATGATGTAATGAACCAATGAGTCTGAAGTGTCCTTAATAGGACCAATTGTGATTTTAAAAGGACCAATAGTATCCATAAGGGTCAATCAAAGTAATTGTGAGTCTATATTATCCCTTGAATTAATAAGAGTCTTTAGGAGTCATTGACAAGGGAGTTTCAATATTAAATAAATCCATTTAGTAGTTTAAATTTCAAATATTTAAATGTGAACGGCTATAAATGTATTTTGGAGGGAAGTCCTATTTAAGAGGATTTTATAGCACAAATGAAACTAATAACCACCCAAATGTGCTTGAAGAAGTTGTAGGAAAGTTATAAATATGTTAAGGAGTCTAATGTACTGATTGGATCTGGAGTTGTACGAACTGTTGCTGAAGGTTTAATAAAAATCTCTTATTTCTTGCATTGGATTTGTATTTCTTTGGATGGAGTATGATCTATATTGATTCTTTTGCAATTATAAGCATCAAGAGACTAAATCTAACCTTGTTAAAGACATTTAAACAAATTTGAATCCAATTGCAGGCTACAGTTTTGTTGACAAACTTCAAGTTTTGACATTTCTTTTACTGCTTCTAGGAATATAGAGAGGAGAATGGTCATTCCATGAACATAAAGGCATAATATTCATGGAATGAATCTATCTAACATGTATCCATATGTATTTTATTACAAATATGCAAGAATAGAGGAATTTAAGGGTGATCACCATGTGATAGTACAATAATTTTGATGGAAATGGTTGCTAGTGTATTGCAGTAGAAATTTGGTGTGAACAAGGGGTGTGTTTATTGATTATGGTTGTCTTAGAGTGCTTATTTATTGGTGAATCAAGTGTATTATATGCCTAGAAGTGTTTAGAAGCATGAGATTTGGAAAGCCCTAATCAACAAGGGTTTATGAGGGGTAATTTGGGGGTTTCCTGCTTGTAGGATCTGTAGGACCAAATTGGTTAAGGAATATTTCATTTGAGATCAATTTAAGATACTCTCCAGAGTTTGGGATCTTGGAATTAAGTTTGTGGAGTTTTTCCTTTTTTAATTTGCCCTCATTTCATGCATTTTGGAGACACAGTGTGGTAGAAGCAAGGTATGATCCAAGGAAACCTATTGAATGCTTTAGGTATGTTGTAGTAGGGCATAAAGGGTAGTCAAAAATGGTAAGGGTTCTTCTAATTATTTGGGAATGTTTGGATTTAAGGTCTTGTTAAGGTCATTGTAGGGCTATAAGACAAGGCTATTAGGTTACAAACACACTATTAGGTGTGGCCTTGTTAGAGGATTTTATACATAGAGGTTGTCACTTAGTATCTGGCATCTATTTTTCTACCATCCTTGAACCAGCCTCCTTAGACTGTCAATAGGCTTTAGGAAAATCTTGCTACCATCCTTGAATCAACCTTCTTCTTAGGCTGTTAATAGGCTTTATGCAATTTCAATGCTACTTTCATGAATCAACCTTTTTGGCAATCTGTTAGGATATACCTCAATTATAGAAGATGGTTAAGTCCTGCTCTGTTAAGAGACTTGATGCTTCAATGGTTAAACTGAAACATTATGACCTATTTCTAATGCAACTTGAATTGCAAATTTTCAGATCTATTTAAGTACAATACCTCTCTAATCAATGTATCAATTCAATTCTTTTTGCTCCACACTTTCTACTCTGTGATGTTGTGCTTCACTGTTTGTCGGTGTCTATAGAATTCTTTAGCTCTCCTTCAGCTTGATTGATCAGGACTGTATGAAGTTATCCTTCATCAGTCTCTCTTTAGCATCCTCTTTCTATTCACTCCCCTTCCATGTATGTGATTGCTTGCGGAAATGAATTATGCTTGTCTCTTATATAGACATGATATTCCTTAATTCTTGATTCTTGATTCTTGGCGTGAAAAACAATCCAGCCAATCTAATTTACAACTTTAACTCCTGATTTATCTCATAGTTATCTTCTTGCCAACTGTACAAATCTTGTTTAAATCAATTACTTAACTCTGGGTGAATAAAACAAATAAAACAACCAGTTAAGTCTATCCTTAAGCTTTGCCAGCTAGATATTTTGTTATTTTCTGAACTCTTTGTTCTGTCGGTCAACTCTGCAGTTAGTCATGGGTGATGACTGTCAGTTCTATCGGTGTAACTCCAGTTAGCTTTGGGATCTCTGTCCATTGGGCATCATTTGATTTTTCTCATCGGGCAACTCTATTTTCAGCTCGTTAGGCATTCTGTGATTTTGATTCGTCGAGCAATACTGTCTTCTGCTCGTCGGGTATCACTATGACTTTTGTTCTTTGCCTTTATCGATGGTGTGCACTCCATCGGTGTTGTTTGTCACTTAGTGAATACTTGACTTTTATGCATTGCTAAAAGTATAATCTCTGTTCCATTGATTTTCTGAAGTCTTTGGCATTATGTACATGACCGTACAGATGATATCAAGTTGACATCAATGACAATACAAACCATTAACTAATTTAATGTCTTGCATCATCTTCAACTTAACATTATCAAACATTCAATCAGTTACATGTCATCAATCTCTCCCTTTGGCATTGATGGCAACATACTATATTATCACACTATACTATTTCTAATACAATATGAAATACAATTGTTTAGATTCATCAAATTACCAAACACTTTGTTTTGATAACCGATAAAAATGTCTAACCGCCGGTAAGCTCTGTGTTAGCTTAGATTTGATTCTTGCAGATTTCTATGTTTCTTGTATCGATGTGTTGTGTTCTCTTCTTGTGTTAATTTCTCTCTTTTGACTGTTCTTCTTTGATGTCTCTTGTCAGAAACTCTTCCTTTGTATATGATTTCTTCATACAAATTCTCTCCCTATGGATATGATCTCTCCATGTTTGGACTAATATGATAATGAATAGTTTCTAATGATAATATGGATACATTCTCTCCCTTTGACAACAATGCCAAACAAATATTTTACAAATATCGGACATTCATGTCAAACAATTATTTTCTTCTATCCATAATATATTCCTTCAATTTCCCTTATCCATCAGCAATACACCAATATGCTCTGATGCTTGGTTCTGATATATACCTTTCTATATATAGATGTAGCTTTGAAGTTCATCTTTTTGCTTGCATCAATATGAATGATATCCTAATAATATATAGGCTGATATAGCCTTCAATCCTTTACTGACTGGTAGACAAGGGTTTGACCCCTAGTCTCTTTCTCAAGTACTCAAATGTATCCTTGGGCAGTGGCTTGGTGAAGATATCAGCCAATTGTTCTTTTGATTGCACATA
>MU218164.1:171797-185284 GCA_018584345.1 Thuja plicata | reverse complement strand
GCTGCTATCATATTTTCCCATTTCTCCTTTAAGTGCTCTAGGGTCATTTTCTCTAATGTGATTTGAGTGTGCATGTCATAGATGCTCTCTGCTACTGACATTTGTAGGGTGGAAATAAGAGTCTTTTCCATAGTCATGTGTGTCATCAACAATATGAGATTTGGTAGTAACATAGATTGTAGCTTAGTTACTTCATCTCTAATTTTTCTTTCAGCCTTTTGTATTTCAAGTATTAACCATTTAGATTCAACTAGCTTTTCATAATGTAGTTAGAATGCATTTGGCTCGGTTGAAAGACTTTGTGCACTAGATTTTAGATCCTCATTTAACTTAGCTATTTGTTCATTATGCTTGGTAGTGAAGTTTTCAATAGTGCACTACTTTTGAAATAAGGTAACTAATTCTAAAATAATAGGTTCTAATGTAGTTACCATTTCAGAAAGTTTTACCTTATTTTTTGCCACTTCTTGGCTGATTTTCTCTATGAGTTTGTAGTGATAATTCTCTTCTTCTCTTTCCTCAATGACCTTCTCAGTGTCTACATTCTGTTGTGTTATTGCCTCAGTCAGAACTGCAAGTTGATCAATGATGGGTGCATTTTGATCAATATGTGTGTCAGGAACTACCTGCAATAAAATTTACTTTTCTGTTTCTAGGACTTGTGAATTCTGGTGTTCCATTATGAGCTTGTCCCATTGTGCTTCCTTTTGCATAGCTCCCCATACCTTGTCACTGACTCAGGATTAAGAATTCTTGGATCAAAGTCAGGAATGTCTATGATCTCTTTGAGTGTAATGTGGGATTTAATTTTCTTCTTCTTCTTCTTCTTCTTCTTCTTCTTCTTCTTCTTCTTCTTCTTCTTCTTCTTCTTCTTCTTCTTCTTCTTAATGTTGCTTGATGTAGGGGAGTGAGGTACTATAACAAGAGCCTTTTTTTGCTTCATTTATGTCATTGATTTCTTGGGAGGTGTGGTGCCTTGGCTAGTTTGCACAGTCAGTACCTATTGGTTGGTTGTAGACATATCTACTTCAACCTTTTCTTGACTTGCAGTCCTATCTTCCTTTCCACTATCCTTAGCGGGTGAAACACTTGGTTTATCCTCTTCATTCGTATTTTTCTCTTCCCCTTTATCATCACCTTTGTCCATCGGTTTGTCTACTTCTGTCTCAGGTGGTGTCTATTGTGACTCAATCATTATATTTATTTCTTGCATCAATAAAGGCATATTACCTAGTATTTGTGTCTGTGCAACATCAGTAGTGTCCTTTTGATTTGTTGGCTCGGTGGCTTTTGTGACATCTTCGTCA
Source organism: Thuja plicata (assembly GCA_018584345.1). Classification (NCBI taxonomy): domain Eukaryota; kingdom Viridiplantae; phylum Streptophyta; class Pinopsida; order Cupressales; family Cupressaceae; genus Thuja; species Thuja plicata. The sequence continues at coordinate 183,977 of MU218164.1, read as the reverse complement.
GCCTTGGCATCATTATCAGAATCATCATGAGTGATATCTTGTATAGTGATGTCTGGTGTTTCCCCTAATGATTGCAATATTTGAGGAATATCATCCATGGCCTTACTTGCCTCGGTGGTTAAGTCAATAAGATTGACATCCTTAATGTCATTGATGAAAATGTGCTCGGGGCTCGGCATGGCCTCCTTTTCCTTGGTGTGAGAAGTCTCGATTAGAGATAGTACCTAATTGGGTGGATTAAATATTTGATTCCAAATCTTATTTCTCTCAATGTCAATATCTTCCAGCTTGTTCTACAATACCTTGTATGCTCTAGTTTTTGTAGAAAATTTATTGGTATACTCCTTCATGGTTGAGTCAATTTCTTCAACTAAGGAGTTGGGCATAAATGCAAATAAGTATTTCTCCCTCATCTGTTTCTCCATATGCAATGCATATGTCCACCTATCTGATATTTTGTCTTGTAGCTCCTATGGAATATGATTGCCAAATTGTAGAGGTACATATTTGTAAGCTACCATCATCTTAATGATTACTTCTTCTATTTTATTCTGATCCTCAGTAGACAAATTTTCCCATTGTCTAATCTTATGATGTTGTATACTGCCTGTATTGATGACTGACTCTGTAATTTCATCAATTATCTTTGGTATTTTGGCCTTTTCTGCTTGGATTCTCTATTCTCAATTTGCTTCTTCAGTATCATCCTTGTTTTCTCTACCTCTTACATATCTCTTCCGTTGTCTCAGTGCTGGTTTCTTGGTTGAGGCTTTTATTTTATGATATATTTTCACCGTGCCTTTCTTTAATGGTGGCGAGTCTACCTTAGTTGTTTTTCTCCTTGTCCTAGATGCAGTTGTTACATTAGTAAATTTTGTTTTCTTGGCCTTTGGTGGCTTTTCATCAGATTCGGTAGACTCCGAATCACTTAACTCTTTACCTTCACTAGTAGGTGACTGTTCCTCGGTGACATCTGCTGATTGTTCCAACTCTTCATTAGTTACCGAGAGTTTCTTCTTAATTGTTTTCACCATTTTTGTTTTCTTCTTCCCTATTTTCTTGACTACTAAGGCACCAATCTTAATTCTAGATTTGTCTTCCTCATAAGTACCAAATCTTATTATGGATTTGTCAACTGGTTCATTCAGTAGGGCTTCAATAACTTTTGTAGCCAGATCTATGTCAATTTCATAATCCAATGGTGGTAACCATATTGTTCTTGGTTTGGCAACTTTGATGAGTGTAGTGTCAGTGTCAACTACAAAGCATATCTCATCTTTGTATTTTTCAACCAACTGTGCAGGGATTCTCATCCTCTTCTACATCCTATTCTTAAATGTATTGAAGTATGCATCTAATAGTGGAATGAAATTATCTCCTACTGATCTAATGTAATCACTAATATGTGTTGTGATAGGTCATTTGGTGTCTCAAGTGACATTATTGACTAACGAAAAGAAGTTGTGGATGTAAAATAATGTGCACATTAATAGAGAACCAAACTTATATTTATTAGATCAGGCTGATCTAATTGTTCTCATGTTTTCTTCCAGTTGTTTTAGTAGCAGCTCGGCTAGGTCTAGTTGCAAACCTTCCTTTTCTATCATGTATGTAGTGTCAATGGCTCCAAAAGAAACATTTTTCATTCTTCTTTCTTGAAATATCTTGCATCCAATCACATATGCACCGAATATCATTTTAGGGTTGGTGATTGAATTGACTTTCAGACCTCTATCGTCTCATTCGGCTCTGGATAGATTTTCAATCTTCGGGTGTCCAAGGTGCCTTAGGGATTTTGTATTTTTGGTGATGGGGTATCTAGTTACTGTGTGAATCACATCCTTTTTGATTTCCTTAGGTTCATCTAACCACATTTTATTGTCATGCACTTAGCTGAGTACAATGTGAATCCATTTTGTTTTGAATTCTTTAGGGAATAGTAGGGCATTGGTTAACCCTTTCACTTCAATTTTCTTGTACTCATCCTTTAGGTTTCCATCCTTGGATAGCTTCTAATAAGCTTCTTCAAGCTCAATGTCTCCAATCTCTGCAACTTTGTAGTGAATGTATGCACATATATCTTCAACTAGTAAAACCCTAGGTGGGATACTCAACAATGCTCCCTTTTCATCGGGTTGAGAAGCAACCTCAGGGAAAAGCTTGTAGTTTGGTTCCTCATAGGTTGAGTTATTTATTAGAATAACCTTCTTATCCTTTTCCATCTTGATCTTTGAGGTTTGTGAAGTGGTTTCCATTGTTCATTTAAATTTAGTGCTTCTTCACAAAATAACCTGTTAGCTCAGTAAGTCTAGATACTCACTGGATGTTTGCTATTATTGCTTGAAATCTATCGATGTATCTTTAAAGGTGCTATGAATCACTCTAAAATGTGATCATTTTGAATCTCTCTTCTTTTCTCTTCAATTTTCTCTTTAATGTTGGGTGAATGAATGATTTCATGTTGCCCTTTTTATAGAAAATATACGCTAAGTGATGCATTAAATGCTTCACCTACCACTCGGTTGACAAAATGTAGATGCTCGGTTAACCACCAAAGTCAACAACTCGATGAGTATACAATACTCATTACAAAGTGTCAACTTAGTTATCTTTCACATGTTTACCAACAATGCTCGGTATAGTGTCAACTTAGTTATCTTTCATATGTTTATCGACATGTAGTTTATGCTCGGTTTATATTGATCGACCAGACTAGATTCACAAAACATAACATGCAGTACCATAGTTCATCTTCATTTATGATAATTTGGAATATTCTTAATGAATATAGGAACTAATGTAAAGTACATCTTTATAGAGTATAGTTCCATACTTGTATTTCTTAGGTGGGGGTGGTGGAATCACCTGATCCATTAGATGAGGTGTCACCAACTGTAGTGCTCTATCTAGCATTATCATTGTTTGAAGCTCTCCTCCACATTTGATTTCTCATTCTCCTGATGTCTTTTATTTCCATTTGCAAAAGTGCTTGACTCTGTCACTCAGTCCATGCAGTCCTTTCTTAAGTGACCAACCTTATGACAGTATACGCATGCCATTCCAGGGTTAGTCCAATTTCTAGATCTTCTTATCCATTTCCTAATACAGTCAGCATCTATATGTCCATATCTACCACATGTTCTACAATTTACCCAAGTGTTGTAATCTCAAACATATGTATTACCAACTCTTCTTGTTTGATATGTATTTTCTTGTTCTTTGGGTTTGCAGACTTGCTTTATCCTTTTTCTGCATTCATGAAATGTGTGGCCATGCATGTTGCAAGTATAAAAATGTTTTTCCATGTAATATTTCTTCTTTTTTTTTTTCAGCTTAGATCTGCATTCATGTGCTTTGTGTCCATGCTTTTTACAGTTATAAAAATTACATATGAATGTAGAAGTAGTTTTAGGAATACCTTTTGATTTTCTCTTGCAAACACTTGATGTGTGGCCTGGTTTTCCAAAGTGGTTACATGGACACTTCTTTGGCCTTGGATTTGTGTAGACATTCCTTTTATCAGCTTGGTTTGATGATTCTCCTTGCTCGGTATACCCTAAATTGGTATTTTGTTCATTCTTCTTTGTCCATTCAGAAATTCATCCATTCTTTTTGTACTATCTTCAACTTTCTTGATCATATCATTATGTTATTATTGAATCTTCACTTCATTCTTCAGTTTCTCATTTTCTTCTTTTAGATCACCAATAACTTCCAATTTTCCAGTAAGTTCCAAGTTCACTCAGTTGGCCTCATGGTGCAGGAGCTCCCTAAATGAACCAAGTGTTATGATGGAACTTAGGGTTTCCATGAAGGTCCTAAGAGGCCTATAGGTATGTTAGAACATTGGATTGATCATTGGACCCCTTTGTAAGACCATAGTTCCAAGATTGGCATCCTATGAGCCCTTGGTCAACTATTGGTCAATGATGTTCCAAAACCCTAGGAATAGGTTGTTTTAATTTTTTTCATGTTTGGATCCACTAGGGATCACAAAAATAATATTGAGACCAAGTTTGGTCATCAAATTTGTAAAATATGCAAAAGTTGCTCAGAAGTTGTCAAGCAACTTTTGAGCAAAATTGAGAATTTTTTGTAAAACAACTTCCCAATGGCTAAATTAGTTCAAATATGTTATGTAACCATTGGGAGTTCCTAAAAAATCCTTTTCAGGTGGGTGGTAGGCTAACGATGTAATTTGGAATTTTGAAATCAATAAAATATAGCCATTTCTCTGCAAATCCTGAGGATAGTCAATTTGTACGGATTGGTACGGTTAGAAGGACATGAAAGTTTGAGACCAAGATTTTTTCTTGTGAACCATCTTTCATTTTCATTTGGTTTCATGTGTTGATCAATCATACTTTTAAATTTATAGAATTTGTAATCTCACTGCCTTGTTTGTAGGCCTTAAATCAGGGTTTCTTAAAGAATTATTTCACTTTTCCACCATGGGAATTCAATGAACCTTGGTAGAAATCATGTTTTCATGATGTTATTATAGAATTTTGAGGATAGGTTCACCAAAGTGCAGAGAGATGGGCTTTCCATGATGCCCTGGGTGTATATTTCTATGTATGCACCATTCTAGAATTAGGACAACAAGCATAACTCTTGTTTGGGGATTGATCAGAGGCCCTAAATTAGTGGAGGAGACCCTTGTACACACCCTCACATGATCCAATCATAATTTTGGTAATTGGATGCATTAAAAAGACACTTGGATTGCAAATGGAGACCTAATTAGCCCTAATTATAGAAGCATTTTGGTGTGTCTTCATGTCTCTCCTTCACTTCCATGTTTTGGGGCTTAAGTATAAGGTATTAGGCCATAAAGGGCATCTAAATACCTAATTATTTAAGGGGGTGATGTGGAATTTTTTTTATTTAAGATCAATTTTCCTTTGGGAAAAGGCTACAAGCCTAGTCTTGGTTTTGTGAAGCAACTATGTCATATGGGTTGCAAGTGAGTGAAAGAGCCATTGGAACTATATGTTAGGGACCTAGATAGACAAAAWMTATGAGCATAGGTCACCCTTGGTCCTATAAGTCACTTTTGGGGGTATTGTTTCTAATTTGGGTCAAGTGTTTGAGAAACCAAACTTGATAGTTGATGTTGTAGGATTGGTGAAACCTAGTGATTAGGTTACCCTTGGGGTATTGGAATGTGATAACCTTAACCAAGTCCTTTTCCACACTTGTGATAAGTGTGAAGCACTTTGGCCTTAAAGAGTTGGTGTTTTGGGGTGCATTGCCCTATTTGAGTCATTTGAAGGCTTCCTTCTACCCACTTTGCATCAAGTGGTATCACAGCTATGTCTTCTTGTGAGGATGAAGATATCCCTTCAAGGGTTACACACATTGAACTAGAAAATATGGTGAAAGAACAAAGGGCATCAAATACAGCCTTGACAAGAAGACTTCAAGAGTTGGAGAACAAGGTAGAGAGGGGTAAAGAAGACACTTCTAGTGGTGAAGAAGGGAGTGATTCAGATGATGACACCCCTGATCAGGATGTGAAAATTCCTGTAGACCAAAGATGCCTTCTAGATGCCTTAAAGTCTATGGGGAGAAGAACCATGGAGGAGAATTTGGATTTTCCAACTTTCAATGGGAAGATGAATGCAGACTTGGCCTTGGATTGGATAGAGGCCTTGACAAGCTTCTTTGAGTGTGAGGACATCTCTGAGAAGCAAAGAGTGAAGATAGAAAGATCCAAGTTGAAGGGAGTAGCCCTAACTTGGTGGAACTTCATCCAAACAGAGAGGGTGAAGAATTGGAAGAGTATGATTTCTGTTAGAGTATCTATTTATCTTCACTTATTAATTAGATCATGTTGATTTAATTATTAAGTTATCTATGTACTCTTTTTTCACTTAAGCTGTCTCTTAGGTGCATATAATTAATATTTCATATTAATTATATTGCGCAACCTAGATTTTTCCCTTTTTAGGGTTTCGTTCACCTTTAAGGTTGAAATTTTGTAATTATTGTTTCATTACTTTGGAAATACATTTTTCTCTCACTCCACTGAGATTTTCCAAGGTTGTGCTTCTGTCTCTGTGGTTTCCATTCAGCATCAGGTTATATGCATACAGATGTTCTTGGTGAACTGTGAAGTTGGATTTCTTAACTTCTACATGGTATTAGAGCCACCCTATTGCTGCCTGGTTTGAAGGTTTTTGAAGCCGCCATTTGAAGATGAAAGCCACAGCTTCTCTGAGGTTTTTTCATCATTTTGAAGGAGGCACTGGTTTTTGGAGCACTTTGAGCCAAAACGGACTCCACCATCACACTTGGAAGGCTTGGGTGAGTTGAAATACATATAAAGTTTGACATTTTTGGTCACAGTGACCTTTGGGAAAAAAATTTTGCCTCCTAGGCCATACGACACGCATTTCAAAAAAAAAATTTAAAAAAAAATAATTTTTTATTGTTTTTTAGGGCTGCTAGAGCGCACCTACCCCACGCCACCTTGACGCCACTGTAGCCCAGCCCATGCCTTGCCCCCCTCCGGCATGCCACCCATCGGCCACCACAGCTGCCCCTGGTAGTGCTGCACCCGAGAGCCACCCGGGAGCCACCCGACCTCCACCATCGCCGATGGCTAGCCACTGGCCCGCCACCACAATCTGTAGGTACGGTGTTGATTTCACTGCTGATGTTAGCAACTGAAATTTTTTTTTTGGCGACAGGCCCGACGGGCGTCAAATTTTTTCCAGTGGACAGTGACTGTCATTTGAACGTCAAATTTTATCTAGTGTCTGGTTTTTTCCAGAGAGTTGTTTTTCAGAGGCATCGTTGGTTTTTTGGCCATATCTTGGGTATCCGGTGTCTATTTTCAAAAAACAAAATATCATTGAAAAGGTGTTTCTGAGCCGGACGTGATGGTGCTAGTCTTGTTTTCTGATTCAGCTATTTGAGCTCTCCTTTTTAGCATTAAAGTAGAGGATTCCATTTCCTCCATCTCTGCATCCGGCGTCTAGGTTTTGCTTCTCATTTTTTGTGCTTTCCGTAATTGTTTATTTTCTATACGATGGATAGAATCATACATTGTGGGGGGTTCTTTTTCTTTTTGTCATTTAATTTTAGAAAATGACCCTTCTACTTCTATCTTTTTCTTCTCTCAATGTTGGACCCCTCTGTGGCCCGACTGACACCGCACAATTACCACACCTGGAAAGCACACATGACTAGGATACTCATGTCACATGGCTTATGGTCATGTCTAGATGAAAACCCACTTGTCCTGTAGTGTCCTTTTGAGGTTCCTCAACACAGGAATAAAATGGATGAAGCCATGGGCTTGATTGCACTGAACATCTCTGACAGTCTCCTTTTTCACCTAGATGGTTTGACCACTCCTAGGACCATTTGGGGCAAGTTTTTAAATTTGTTTGGCATAGTGAATGAGTTCCAGGTAGTACAACTTGATGCAAAACTGACCACTTTGACTCCTACCAGCTTTCCCACTATGGAGAAATTCTTGATGAAGTTCAAATCTTTGCGCTCAGTTTTGCAGGGGTGTGGGAGAAATGAGACAGATGATGAGTGTATCTTCCTGATACTCTAAAATTTGAGAGGATAGTATCAGATCTTTTTTTCTACTTTCTACTCCACCATGGATGCTTTGGGTACTAGACACACCATGCCTTCATTTGAGACATTCTGTGATCGGTTGACATGGGAACAGGCAAAGATCCAACAGATGGATGCTTCTGGCTCTTCTAGCCAAGCATTGGTTTCTTAGTCTTCATAGGGGAAACCAAAAAAAAAATCCAAACCGAAGAATGATTTAGTAGGCAATGATTATTTCTCCAAACCTACACAGAAAAATGATTCAAAACCTCCAGCTAACCCTTCCAAGGGTAAATCTTCTTCTAAGTCTACTGAGTCTACCTCCAAGACAAAGAAGAAATCAGTTGAAACCTGTAGTTTTTGTGGAAAGGATGGACATCATGTTTCTAGGTGCTAGAAATGTTTGGAGGCTTTAGAGGAAGCCATGTAGGAGCATCACATTTCAACTCCTCAGTCCACATCCTCCCCTGCAGGGAAAGGTTATGCTCTTACTGCACAAGCTACGACTTCTGGGCCCACCTAGATTCTTGATTCTGGTGCCACTCACCACATGACTCACACTTAGTAGTTGGTCACCTCACTTGCTCCTTGTGCTACTTCACAGATTACTATTGGGAACTCATCTCATCCTTCTATTTTGGGTTCTGGTTATGTTGCATTAGCTAGGGGTTCTCTTTAGGATGTTCTTTTTGTCCCTGACCTTTCGACAAACCTATTGTCTATCTATCATATTTTCCACTCTGGCTCTGGTAAGATAGTTGAGTTCTCACCACATGATGTGGTTATTTGGGACTTACATGATTCTAATATGATTGTGGCTACTGGGAGTGTTGACACTGCATCCTGCCTATACAGATTCGATGGATTTGAGTCTTCTGCTGGCACAAGTTCCTGTCTTATAGCACATGCAGATTCAGTGAGAAGACTTTGGCATGAGAATTTGGATCATGTTAATTACATATATCTTCAATAGATGAGCATACAACCACTTGTTCTTGGGCTTCCATATATTACTTGCACTGATGGGGTTTGTTAGGGTTGTGTTCTTGGCAAACAACATAGGGATCCTTTTCCTCACTGATGGGTTACTCGTGCTTTGGCACCATTGGAGTTGATTCATAGTGACCTCATGTCATTTCCCACTCCTTTTTCTGGTGCTAGATATGTGCTTACTTTCATTGATGACTTCTCTAGGTGCACATGGGTGTAGTTTTTGAAGTACAAGTATGATGTCTTTGATTTATTTCGAGTCTTTAAGACATTTGTGGAGAAGCAATCTGGTCTTTCTATTCATTGGATATGCACAGATAATGGGGGGGAGTATGTGAACCAAGATTTTAGGGATTTTTGCTCTGAACATGGTCTTCAGCATCAGTTTTCAGTGCCCTACACCCCTCAACAGAATGGTGTGGCAGAGAGAAAGAACATAATACTTTGGGAGATGGCTAATTGTATGATACATTCCAGGTCCATGGATTTGGCTTTTTGGGCAGAGGCAGTCAATTGTGCCAACTATATTTAGATTCAGATGCCTCACAAGGCAGTTCGACATATGACTCCTGAGGAGGCTTGGTCTCATGTCAAGCCTGATGTATCTTCATGCTGATTTTTTGGTAGTGAAGCATGGGCATTTGTGCCTGCCTCTTAGAGGAGAGCGATGGAGTGGAAGAGCCCACACCTCATTTTTGTTGGCTACTACGAGGATGTTAAGGAATATAGGTTGTTTGATCCTAATTCCAAAGAGGTCTTGTTTTGACAGGATGTCAAGTTTGATGAGCACCTTCCTGCAGTAGATACCCCACTTCCAGAGTCTACTTCACTTACCACTACTCCCTCATCTCTTCTAGCTTTGTTTCAGGATGATGAGGATGATGATCTTGGTGATCTTGGTTTCTAGACTTCGGTGCTCTTTGTATGGTCTCAAATAGGCCCCTCGGGCTTTGTATGAGAAGATGGACTCCTTTCTGCTTTCTATAGGATTCACACACTGTCATTCTGATCCTACAGTCTAAATTCAGCGTCTTGAGGGTGAGGTTTTGATCCTTGTGCTATATGTCAATGATCTTCTCATCATAGGTACCTCATCTTCTATGATTCAAGATGTTTAGCGCACATTGATGGAGTAGTTTGAGATGATAGACCTTGGTCTATTACACTTCTTTCTGTGTCTGTAGATTGTTCAGTCACCTGCTAGGATCTTTGTTTACCAACAGAAGTATGCTCTTGACATTCTTCGATGCTTTGATATGCTTGATTGCAAGCCTGCTCCCACACCTTTTCAGTCGGGTGTTACTTTTTCTACCTCTTGCACTTCGCCTTTAGTGGATTCTACATTGTATCGGCAGTTGGTTGGCAGTCTATTATACCTGACACACACTCATCTTGATCTCTCCTTTGTAGTTGGTCTAGTCTCTCAGTTCTCACATGAGCCTCATGAGAGTCATTGGAAAGCTTCCAAGTGTATTTTGAGATACATTCAGGGCACACTTATGTATGGCATTCATTACACATCAAGGGCTCCTCACATTGTTTGCTACATTGACTTAGATTGGGCTGGTGATGTTGATGATCGGAAGTCTACTTCTGGCTTTGTTTTTTGTCTTGGCTCTGGTCCTATCACATGGTCATGCAAGAAGCAGAATGCTCATGCACTTTCATCTACAGAGGCTAAGTATAGAGTAGGAGTGCATGCTAGTTAGGAGATTCTCTGGCTTTGATAGTTGATAACTGAGTTTGGCTTTCCTCCTGGTCATCCCACTATTCTGTGGTGTGATAATTAGAGTGCTATTCACATTTGCCGCAACCTAGTGGAGGTTATGTACTGACAGTAGAGCCCTAAAAAAAATCACTGTAAGATATAGGTTTCCAATCCCAAGAATGGAATATCTTTTGGACCAATTAGGCACTGCTTGTTACTTTACAAATATTGATTTAAAATTAGGCTATCACCAAATTAGGATAAAGCTAGGTTATGAGTGGAAGATAGAATTTAAGACAACTGAAGGTTTTTTTGAGTGTCTTGTTATGCCATTTGGCTTGAGTAATGCCCCTAGTACATTCATGAGACTCATGAATGAGGTATTCATTGATTTTATTGGCAGGTTTGGAGTCATATATTTGGATGACATTCTGATTTACAGTCATAGCAAAGAGGAACATCTTGATCATGTTGAGCAAGTTTTGAAGAGACTCCATCAGCACAAGTTAGTGATTAAATTGGAAAAGTGTATGTTAATGAAAATGGAACTTGTCTTCCTAGGATTTTTCATCTCCCAAAGCACCCTCAAAATAGATCCAGAGAAGGTTGAAGCAATTGTCAACTGGCCTCCACCAAATAACCAAGGTGATGTTAGAAGCGTTCATGGTTTAGCAACTTTCTATAGGAATTTTATTAAGAATTTTAGCCATGTGTGTGCTCCTATGTTGGACACAATAAAGGGTGGAAAGAAGACCATATTTGAATGGACTAAAGAAGCTGCAGATGCATTCCAATATCTCAAGAATAGAGTGGACCAATATCCAATCCTAGTGCTCCCTAACTTCAACAAGGTATTCACTATTGAAACAGATGCAAGCAACTTGGCTATAGGTGCTATCTTGAGCCAAGAAGGTAAGGTTATAGCATTTTTCTTAGAAAAATTGAATGATGCAAAGAAGAGGTATTCTACATATGATTTAGAACTTTATGCAATGGTACAAGCCCTGAAAAAGTGGAGACACTACTTACTCCCTAAAGAATTAATTATTTATACTGATAATGATGCATTAAGTTTCTTAAGCAGTCAGGAGAATCTTGGAGTAAAACACATCAAATGGATGGAGTAGTTGCAGACATATACCTTCAATATAAAGTACAAAAAGGGAGTGGAAAACAAAGTGGCTAATGACCTAAGTAGAATGGCTACATTGGTTGAAGAAGTACAACTTCAAAGTGTAGGGATTGACTCCCTAAAACACCTATATGCTGATGATCCAGAATTTGGAGAAATTTTTGAGGTATGCACTAAAATGGTAGGCAAATACCATACTAATTTTTCTAATTTCCTAATTTAGAATGGACTCTTGTTTAAAGGAGCCCAATTGTGCATTCCTAAATTTTCCATGAGAACAAATATTATTAAAGAGAAACACTGTGGTGACTTAGGAGGACATTTTGGGATAGATAAAACCACTGATTTAGTGAAAAAAAGTTACTTTTGGCCAAAGATGGGGAATGAAGTCAAGAAGTTTGTAGAATCTTGTACTATTTTCCAACAAGAAAAGGGTGTATTCACTAACCAAGGACTGTACCAACCCCTACCAATTCTGTCTAGGCCATGGGAATCGATCTCAATGGATTGTTTTATGGGTTTTCCAAGAACAAAATAGGGTTATGATAGTGTTTTTGTCATTGTGGACATATTTAGTAAAATGGTGCAGTTTGTTCCCTGCAAGAGCACCAATGATGATTTCCATATAGCACATCTATTCTTTAGGGAAGTGGTTAGAATCCATGGTCTACCACAAACCATAGTCTCTGATAGAGATGTGAAGTTTCAAGGTCACTTTTGGAGGACACTCTTCAAGAAATTGGGCACAAATCTGACTTATAGTTCAGCATAC
>MU218164.1:114008-125089 GCA_018584345.1 Thuja plicata | reverse complement strand
GATCTATACTTTTTACATGATTTTAATCACACATTGATTCTATTTTCATATAGGGTTTTCTCTATTGCATTAGGGTACATCTTTACATTGCATTTATGCACTCTCGCTCATAGAAATTTAGACATACGCTTGATTCACAAGCACTAAACACAATATCTCTATAATATTGACTATCCATGGAGGTGTAAATTTCCAAAAAGGGGAGTTGAAAAAGGAAAACCCCTAAATAGCGACCCACATGCACATTTCTTAGATTTGTGGGTGCAGACAACACCAAAAAGAGTTCTCAAACTTTTGAGGTATCCTGATACTGAGACAGTCATTTTGCAACTTGTCTTGATAGAAAAACATGGGTATAAAGCATGGCCCATACATTTTGTACCTTGGTATAGAATTAATTAACCATTATTTACCCTTAAAAAAGTAGTGAAATTTACCCTACCCTCAAAATATTAGTTACAACCAGTTTCAAGATTCTGAAAGTCCACAATTCATATATGAGTCTTCTTTTCTTCTAGTTTAGATTCTAGGTGCATTCAAATATATCCTAGTCTCTTTATACATCTATTTTTAGTTTGATTGGATCATTTATTATTTCATTTATTCATTTACATACTAGTCTCTTTCATTCTTTTTTTGATTATAAGTAGAAAAGGAATAGAAGCCCCTAAAGAAAAAATCTTGCATAAGCATCCCTCCCATGAGGTAGTCCTAATCTGATTTATCTTGAGGTAGTGTCATATACCAATGTGTATTTTGAATTATATAAAAGTAGGAATTTAAGTAATCCCTTTTTCATACTATTGAGCATTCTTTTTACACAAGTCAATTGCTAGGATCTCAAGATTCGATTTCCTCTCTTGAAAGAATAACAATATTATTTCCAAGGTTCTCTGGGGCCGTGGTACATCCTGCTTCATTACTCAGTTGAAGATAAATGTGAATATTCACAAGGAGGCCTTTACTAGTACATTCAAGACATCAAAATGAAAAACAAACTTAGTACTTTTTTGGTATTTTCCAATTTTATCAAAGATTATAGTCTTACTAATAATGCAAATTTGTGTTTTAAAGATGATTACTTTCAGATTGTTTTCAGATTAATGATAGAAATTTAAATGAGTAAGGTAACAAGAAATGAAGCAAATTTCTGAAAATGAAGTCTTAAGAACATAAACCATTGTTAACCTTTCATTGTGAATTGAATGATGGAGAGATTTGGAACAAACCCACAAAGTATAAATCAGACAATGTTATAATTATATACCCAATGGTTGTAATGGTTTGGAAAGAAAATGCATTCACCCGTGCAAGATTTTCAAAACCTATTAAATTGGGAAGCCACCAAGATGTGTGCACACATGAGACATAATTATCGTTGAGCCCAATAGATGATATTTCCCATACATTCATCACAATAAGGTAGATAGACAACATCAAACTCCAAACTAAATAAATGCAGATTCAAAACACTATAAAATAGATGGCTCTTTGAAAGAGAATGAATATGCATATACACATTCACCAATTTTGCATAGATAGTAGAAAATATCACACCACGAATGAAGCACCAATTGTAGAGCTTTATTGCATTAAAATCCAACCCTATTACATTTCTTTTGATTATAATATATAGAGCTCTGATCTAAAAACTATGAATGCCAAAATTAGGGCATCAAAGACTCTAAAATAATGAAAATGAACTAAAACTAAATTTTTTCTTAAAGAAATCTATTTCTAACTGATATTAAACAACTTGCATGGATTTTTAGTCCATTTACAATCAGTTTTCCCATGCAAGAGGGATCAAACCCACCAAGAAAGAAGAGAGAGAGAGAAGATGGAGTTTCTTTTCATGCAAGTGTAGTCTTCTTCTTGATCTTGGAGTTCTCCCTTGGAATATTCATCTAGGGTTCTCTTTGAGGTGGGAACTGATAGAGGATCCTTAATCCTTCCAAAACAAACTCTAGTTAGGCATCCATCTGATTTGAAGTTCAAATTACATGAAAAAAGGTGATCTCTTGGAAAAAGCCCAAAAATTCAGACATCGACCTCTACACCAAAATTTTCCAAGTAAAAATTTGACTAAGTATCAAAACCAAAATTGGAGACCTCAAAATTTTGTGCCTTTCAGAGGCCAAAAGGAAAAAATGCTAGAAGGGCCAAAAGGCTGAAAGGCCGAAAGGGCCAAAATGGAAAAAATAGCCTATGGAGGAAAAGTGGCTAAGTGTGAAAAACTTCCCTTCTCGAAAATGGTTGTCTAGGTTTAAGCAATCAGCTTGGGAACACCTCTGGATGAGCATCTCATGGCCTCTACACTATTTCTTGTACTTCCTCATAATTTATTTCTCTCTTCTTCACTTTGTTGACCCATAATTCTTGCTTCTCTCTGAAAATGGTCAATTCAAAAGTGAAGAACTTGATCTCTTCATCGTGCTTGAAAATCCTCTGCATGTCTTCCTTTGTAAAGAATAGTTGGTGCAGGGCCTCTTTGGTTCTAACACCTACCAGAATATCTCTTGGAATTGTTGTATCACCTCTTTTCCTGGGTGTAGAACTTGTTTATTCTCATCTTGGTACAGTTCTAAGCCAATACATATGAAGAAGCCTTCTATTTCTCCTACTCATTCAATGACTTCCTTCTTTTTTTCCAGTATGTTGGCTAGAAATTTTTCACAAACCTTAATTATTTTGGCTATGCCCTTAATCCAAGTTTTAAAGTTGTCCAACTCTTCACTCTCATATACCTTTACCGGGATTTGGAAGCATTACTTCTTGATTATCTTGAGGTCTTGGAGGGTAGCCTACCATTTGGTTACTTTAGAATCCAATCCCTCCTCACTGTCCATCAGATCAATCAACCTTGTGGTTTCAATCAGAATGACTCCGTAAGGCCTAAAAACTAGTTTGATAATCCCTTCTCCATACTGCTCAAAATTATTCTTCCAATCAACACTTGTCTAAATGAAATAAGGGGTCACACCTGCCGGTAAGTCTATAGTAGCTCTCTTTTCTAATACGGCCTATAATGAAACCTCTGGAAAACTTTGGTCAATGGGACCCACTATCTTATGAATTAATCTCTTTAGAGCCTCATTTTGATTTGTTAAGGACTTGATGGTCTCTTCGTCCTTTCTCATAAAGCCTAGAGCATGCTTTAAATCTAGAGCTTATAGTGTCTTACTTCCTTCCCTACCTCTTCAAATGTATAATCCTCAAGGGTCCCTTGTGCTTGAGAAGTACTAATAGAAAGAACCACTACATGTGCCTTCCAGTGACCCCGAGTGCCTTAAGTGGCATAGGATATGGTTCTTTCTAGTATTTTGGCCTCTTCCTGATGGAAGGCTTGCCTAAATAATGCCATATTTGTATCTTCTCCTTCCTCCTAATCTGTGTAAGTTCTCTTACAAGGATGAATCTCTTTAGTAAACCAAGTAGGTTTACTAAAGGTGGTAACTAGCTCATATGGGTCAATATGGAGGATTAAAGCCAAGCTTTAAATTCAATATCATCATTTTCATCCTTATCCATCTCTGCATTTAGGACAGACCTGTTGTATATGTTATCTAGGGTATAAATTGACTCTAACACCTTATTTGAATCCTTTTCCCAAACCTTGGGGGAATACTGATCTCTAGAGCTTCTTGCACTAGAGTGAGGGACATCCTACAATAATCATGGATCCTTACCTCATGGTCGTCTACACAATTCATCTAATGATCTTCAATGTTCGGCTCATGGATGTAGAACTTGTCGATGATATGGTTATATGTGCCTATTGGGTCAAATCAGCTTAGGACAATTTTATATAGTTTGAGTGGGCACTCATCCCACTCAAAGGCCAAGGACTTGTATATTTTCATGTCATGGAGAGTGCAGGGGCCTAGGGAAATGGGGAATTCCCAGTAGTGCTTCTTCTTATTCTTTATGTTCTCATATGCATCCACAAGCTATCTGACCATTTCTAGAATGATTACCCAATCAAATGGGTACATGGGTAGCTTCTTTGGGTTTAGGGTAGATCCTGCCACTCGGATATATTTGAAAGTCCTAAACTGTATGTAGTAAGCCTCTATGGCCCTCACTTTGGCATCTGCTTCTTCTGACAGTCTCTTTGCTAAATCACCTTCTATGGATATGATGATTGCCAAGATAAAAGTGTCATTCACTATCCTATAATCTGGGCTATCTTCTGGCATATTTGCCCTTTGAATTAGTTGCAGATATACAATATGAGACCATGCATTTGGGTCATTGATGTTTCCCCTTTTTGTGAACCTTGGATAGTCTGCTCGTGCGGCTAACAAGTACACTATATATGTACTCATGTCAAATTTTGGATTGTGCTTGACTGCAGTCAGTTGCTCATCCAGTTTTTCACTTATGATAGTGGCCCAATCGAACCTGGCTTTGCGGTTCCTAATCTTCTCTATCAGTAGGATCATCCAGTTCTCGAGTTGGATGGACTAAGGTAGTCTATACACTTGACTTATTTTTGTTACTACTACCTAGATTTCATCTTTTAAATACCCCCTTCTAAGGTCTATCTTGTCCAGTTTGTTCTTCGAGAGAGGCTGCTTGAGGTATTCATGCTTTTTTATCACATATGCATCATCGGCTTTGTTCCTAAACCATCTTAGTCCTTTTTCTAAGTAGAAATCATAGAATTTTTCCACACCCTTTTGGAGATGAAAGACCTCTTCTATGTTGTTCGGTCTTATGTCTAGAACCACCTGTCCTTCTATATTTTTAAGCACCCTTTCATCTAATATTTCATGGTTATCTAGGGTCATGATTAGCTTGGAAGACATGGCTGCCACTACATGGGCTGCTACATTAACTAGGCCCAATAGGACCAGGGAGGTACAGTGTTTGGACCTTCCTGCTAGTTGGGAACACCTTACTGGGAACTAATCCTAATCCATGTTCTTGATGTCTGTATTAGTGATTTCTATGTGTTTATTCCCGATCTTTCAAGGGGGTGATTCCCCTTTTATAGGTACTTCATCAGGGATGTTGTTCATTTCTCAAGCATTCCTGTGAGGGAAAAATGCAAGTATCAGTATCTTTATTGAAAGGAAACCTAAAAAAAAAGCAGGAAAGAAAACAAACTAACTAAGAAAAATAGAAGAAAAAGGCTCTTAAGTAGCTAGAAATGGTGTTTTCTCTCTTTCAGTCATTTTAGGCTTTTGGACACTAAAGACAAGGTCAGGGTTTGAAAAGGCTGAAAATACGATGAATGAGGTTTGGAGAAACAATCCCTCTCAAATTTTTGGTGTGTGAAAGTCCAAAAAAGTTTTCAGACTCCAAAAGTCTAAAATGTCTGAAAGGAGGACCCTGCTTCGGTTGTTTGGCATTTTGGGGGTTTTGGAGGTTTCAAAATGCCAATGCTTCCAAAAGTGTGAAATGCACTTAGGTGAAAAATTGCATGATGAAGGGATTTTTTTGGCCTTTTGGAGGCCGAAAACATGCAACTAGGACGCGACACCAAAAAACTCTAACTTCTAAAAATACAAAAAAGAAAGAAAGAAAGAAAGGAGAGTTCCCCCCACATGTCCAAGGGAAAAAAACCATAGGAACATGGGAGGGAGCACAACCTAACTATGCCTTGAACATACCCTAAATAGATGCAAAATAGAAAAATGAACAAAGATGAAGAGAAGTTGAAACCCTACCTATCACACGCGAGGAGAGGGGAAAACCATGATCACAAGAAGCTGAGGTTGAGGAGAAACTACCAATGTCCAGTGAGGAGATGAGAAATACAGAGAGAGAATGGGGAGGTAGAAGAAAAATTATAGAAGAGCAAAAGAAGACAAGTGAGGGAAAAAGCAACTTGGGCCACTTAAATAGCCTGCGAGGTGACGTCACTTGGTTTCAGCATTTCTGAGGCCAAAATACCAAAAATTGGGTGGTCCGTTCCCCCTTTTGGAATTTTGGAGGCCAAAACATTGAAAGGGCTAGGTTTGGCCCTTCAGCCCTTTCAGAGTTTCAGAGGACTCTGGGTCCTCCGAAATGTCAAAAAGGCAAAAAAACCAAAAACACTTTGATTCTCCTCAATAGGCCCCTCAAGAACCTAGTTCAAGGAACAGGGAGAGGGGAAAACCCAAAATCCAAAAGGAAAAAAGAGGGTCCCATGGTCAGAGGACCAAAATGGGGTGTGTGTTTTGGACCCACAACAAATAGTCCTAGCTAAAGGAGGAATGACCAAGGCATTTATTTATCATCAAGACCCTTCTAGATTCTTACTTTGCAGCAGAATAAAAACCAAGAGCTATCTGTGTTGACTATCTTTCAATGACTTTGTACTTTGAAGTTTTTTGCTAGTCTCTGAGTGTGTGCTCATGTGTGTTCATTCCTTGACCTTTGATTGTGGTAACCAAAATATTTTCCAACTGTTTCCAACCTTCGCCATGTAGATGAGGGCTTCCTAGAAAGAGCTTTGCTGGCAGTCAGGCATCCATAGCCCTAAATTTTTTTCCCCAAATCCTAAATATAACCTTTCTCAATTGCCATCTAGGCATCCATAGCCGTGGTAGAGGTTGTTATAATCACCCTTGTCCATTTTTTCTACTAGGCTAGAGCTATGTATGAGAGTTCTTTTCTTTGAAATTATTTTCTTTTATTTTCTTACACAAGCCATATCAAAACCCCTTATGTTGTTAGTTTGATATTAAGATTCGTACTGTCTTATTTAATTGATCTAACCTATGATTAGGCTGTGCTACTCAGATTTTACACTTGTTACCTCTTTGGGCCATTTTCTTTTGTGTGCTTGTTTCTCTCTTCTTCAGTTAATACTTTTTTTCCTTCCTTCGCATTCACTAAACTTGGGTTTTGGGATCAATGGCTACCCAAATCCACACATTAATGTTGGTCTCAAATAATAAATGCTCAAGAAACCAACACTCTTTGGGTTCCATTTCTTAGTGTGCTTTATCATTAGGATGACCGATCATCAAACATCTCCCTGATGGTCAATGATAAGTACTACCACTTTGAATTTTGGAACATTCTTTGAGCTGTATGTTTCTTTAGAGAATTTGACCAAGAAATAGCTCTGTTCCAATTTAGGGACCACTTAGAATGAATCCAAGACATACTGACCCAAAGAAAAATGAGCCCCAAAAAAAGGGGGAATAACCATGGATGAAAGAAAGGGGCTGACGCTGAGAAAAAAATGAAGGAAAGAAAGACAACAAATAAAACAAAAAAGACAAAACTATGATACAAGGGATGGAAAGGCAGTCCCTCTTAGGATCTAAAATAGTGTTTGAGGAATTTCCCATTGACTGGCAATGGGGTCAACTCTCTATCGAAGGTGTTGATCCTGAAATTGTTCTCCCCCAACATCTTTGATATATGGTAGGGGCGTGTCCACAATTTTTTAAATTTGGTGTGGTTGCTTGACTTTTCTTTTGCTTTGTCCCACATGAGGACAAGGTCAGAGATCCTAAAAGCTTTAATGGTAGCTCTCTTGTTGAACTTGTTATGGTTTGACAGATCTGGAATAATATAAGAATAAATAGTTATATACAGAAAACAAAAGAAGAATAAAACTTAACACAGATAACACACAGATTTAACATGCAGGTTCACCCAAAAGCTTGGGCCACATTGACCTACACAACTGTCCAACCTTTCTTATTATCCAACAAAATAGTACACCAAAATTATAATGCATTATGCATCTTAGCCTCTTATAATATGCATTTTAGGGCAACCTCTAAAAACAACCATTTTAGGGTTTTACAATATCGGTCTTCTTTTTCCCAAAAAAGCAAATATATTTATTGAAAAAGCACAAAAAAAAGCAGTGCTTCACGCCGACCGGAGGTTCAGGGCTACCACCCCTTACCTCCTAGAAACTAGATGAGTAGGGCCATAGTATCAACACCCACTACATGATCAGTCTCCACAATATAAAAAATATCCCACTTGGATACTGATCAGGCTCCACACCACATAATCTCCTACTTGGAGACTGAAACTAGATGACAATGTAGTACATGCATCTCCCACTAGATAAAAGACCTTGTTGTGTATTAACTCCTTGATCATCAGTTAAGAAGCCCAATAGAATCTGAGAAAGAAACCAACTTCTCCTTGGGGACTACCTTTGTGAATATGTCTATAGGATTGTCACTTGTGTGAATATTTCCAAGTCGTAATTGGCCAACCTCCAAAATAGACCTTATAAAATGGTACCTGAGCTGTATGTGTTTTTTCATTGAATGAAAAGAATAATTATTTACAAAATGAATAACACTTTGGCTATCACTATACAATGGGAGACTTCCTTCTTCTAACCCAATTCCTCTAGAAAACATTGTAACCAAATCATATCCTTGCTAGCTTCCATAGTAGCTACATACTCAGCTTCAGTGGTTGAAAGTGCACTAACCTTCTACAATCTAGAAATCCAACTAAGTGTCGTACCTCCTACAGTGAAAACATACCCTGTAGTACTCCTCCTTGTATCAATATCTCCTACCATATCAGAGTCAAAAAATCCACTTAGAGCATAACTGGATCCTGTGAAACATAATTCCTTAGTAGTAGTACCTCTCAAATATCAAAGAATCCATTTGACAACATTCCAATGTTCCATACCCCGATTTCTCATATACCTTTTAACAACTCCCACTGCATGAGCAATATATGGTCGTGTGCATACCATTACATATATCAGATTTCCAACAACTGATAAATATGGGATGTTAGACATTGTATCTACCTCTTCCTATGCCTTTGGGCACATTTCCTTAGTCAATTTGAAATGAGTAGCCAAAGGTGTACTGACTACTTTTGCATCCTGCATATTAAATATTTTCAACACCTTCTTATATACTCACTTTGGGACAAATTCAAGGTTCTATTTTTCATGTCCCATGTAATCCTCATACCAAGGATTTGCTTAGCAACACCCAAATCCTTCATAGCAAATGACCTTTATGATTTCTATTTAAGTTCAATTATTTGTTGCATATTGGACCCAGCAACAATCATGTCATCAACATAGAGTAATAGGATAATGAAACTCCCATTATCCAATCTCTTAAAATATATACAGTGATCAGGATGACATCTATGGTAACCTTGTTTAGCCATGAAACTATCAAATTTTAAATACCATTGGCGGGGTGCCTTCTTTTTACAACAGGGGAGAATATTTCATCAAAATCTATACCCTTTTTCTATGCAAAACATTTTACCACAAGTCTAGCCTTATACCTTTTCTTTCCTCCATCTTCCTCCTTCGGCCTATAAACCCATTTTTTAGGCAAGGCTCTTTTTCCTTAAGGTAAAGGGACTAAGCCCCAACTATTATTTTTCAACAAGGATTACATCTCCTCTTTCATGCCAAGCTTCCACTATTGTTTGGCATCCACCTGCATTGTTTCTTCATATTCTTCTTGTAATGCCCCACCAGGGAACCCAGGAGAACTTAACCTAAACATGACACTGATTTCACAGAATAATTTTTTTTAAATGTTTATAAACAATAATGTTAATGATGCAGAAGAAACACAAAATATAACTTGACATATACATGAAGACAACTTAGCAAGGGTTACAACTCTCGAGGGTTCCTCGACGTAGAATTACTTAAACAACCTAATCTACAATTACAATGATAAAGAACTAACATAAAGGTTACATAATCTGAAACCAATAACATACATCTCAATAATAAAGATTACATATACATCATATACCACAAGGTATACTACCTAATCAAAATCCACTACACAAGTCGCAGGGTATCTAATAATACATAATAGACAATACAATGCATCCTCCAAGGATGATAAACAATAAATACATATGGTACAATACACATCTCAAGTAACTAATCAAGTCTCCAAAAGACTAGGAAGATGAAACTGCAACAAGGAACAACCAAGCATGAAGAAGAATCTGTCGAAATCTCAATGGTAATAAGAACCACTATCACCTGACCACGTGGAACCAAAGGTCCACTCCCACCACGCTGAGGAGATAATAACAGGCCCACACACACGGAGTATACAACAAGAATATAAACAAGGTAAACATGACTTCATACACCATGCATAGGAAGTTCCTAGAAGCACTCTAATCCAAAAAAGGAACACTTAACAACACCAGAGGTACTGACACACGTAGGATAACCTAAGTTGTATATAGGAAGGAGTCATCATGTACGTCGCATCCTTGATTTAAGTCCTAGAAATCCCTTAATGGATTCTGACACCCAAGTGACTATACACGGCATCAATGACCTCTCAAACTGACAAGGCCATTAACTATGCCCAAACCTGCACCTTGAAAGGGGGGCAAGCATCTACTCATCCTCCATCTTAGCCTATATTAGTGCTCAAGCATGGGTGAGGCATTAATCTTATTAGTTTAATACTAGGTCAACCTAATTAGATTAATTATGTTATCACTTGTTACCACTACTTATAATAAGCAAATCCTAGCAGCCACTTGTGGGCTCTGATACTTATTGCAAGCCACCTCCTAATATACAACTAGGTAACCTACCCTTGGTTCACACAAGAACATCACAAACGTATATCACAAACCTCCTCTCTGATTCTTGCTCATATAGGGATACGCCCCTAGAGAAACATAAAGAATAGAAAAACAAGATCAAAACTCTAACATCTGGTTCTTGCCCACACAAGAACTATTGGTTCTCAATCAACCAATACCACATATAGATAACATCACATGATCACACAGGACTAGTTGAGACAACTCAGGTTGGGTTAAAAAGATCGAGATCCAAAATCAATAACATCATGATCATGTACTGAAGCATACAAACATCATAAAGACAGAAACCCAAACCTCTGGATTTACCTCCTGATAGCAAACTAATCCCCACAGACAACCGACAAACAACAGTTTCATATAGAAGAGAAGCACATAATATTTTAACATTAATTCAGAAAAACACATCGTGACATGACAAAGACGATTCCAGAAAGACAACAATAATCAAAGATAAACTCATTTATAGATAACACTATTCAAATTAGTTTATCTGATAAATTACTAACACAATATAATTCAATTTTCAAAAGAAAATG
>MU218164.1:19297-35619 GCA_018584345.1 Thuja plicata | reverse complement strand
TGATCTTGACAAGGATCTTTGGATAGCATAAGCGCATAATTTTTCTCTTGATTTTTAATAGGCTCAACATTGGAAGTAACAACACCATTTTTAATAACCTTAATGGAAGTATCATCTTTGGAAAGTGTAAGTGTGGTAAGGTTATTTTGATTGTCAATAATCTCAACGGTGTAAGTAGTAACTTCATCTTGCTTAGGAGAAGACTTAAGACATGGTGGAATGAATGAGAAAGGGTGTAAGGGATCAAAAGAACCATGATGTGGATAAGAGACATCATAGAGAGGATTGGATGACATGGAGGTTCCTTGATCTTGATCTTTCTTTATGTTCTTTTCTTTATTATTTTTAGAGTTCTCTTGACATGGAGCCACTTCTAAGGACAAGGAAGCATGTTGGAATTGTATGGGAGACTTGGGAAGAGATGCAGAAGGATTAGCTAAAGTAGGCGTTATAGCATATGAAGGCTTAGGATCTTTAGATTTAGCATTATTTAAAGTATTTGCAGCCACGTGACGGTTAGCTTGAGTTTATTTAAGAGGTAGCCCTTGAGGATAACTATAGGGAACTGCATGAAAAGCATTAGGACTTTTGTCAGATGAAGGATTTGTGGAAGATTTGGCAACTTTAGGAGATGTATGTGTATTGGAGGAAGTAGAGGATGGAAGGGAATCATCACAAAATGATGGTTCATCATTAACATGATCTTGCTAGAGAGTGCAATCTTTATTTTCAGCATGAGAACTCTTAGAGGAGGAATTATTATAGTATTGACATTTATAATCAGTGCGGTAAAATATCTCTTCCTTAATAGAAGCATCAAAGAGGTATTGTTCACAAAACTCATTAAATTCTCTTTCAAAATCAGAATCATATGGATCACCATCATGATCTATCCAATAGGACGGCCCTTTAGTAAGAACAAGCACATGATGAGGACTCTTAGGAATAGAGGCGTCATAAGTATGACTATGTATTTCATCATAATAGACATCATCAGAATAGGCAAAAAAGTCATCAGAGTCATAATAAATGGGATCCTTAGAGTCATCAAACATGGGCATGTCATTCTTCATGGAAGAGGTAGCACAAGGATCATCACATTGCTCATTATGGTATGCATTTTGAAGAGAATCATGACTCTTGGGAGAAGTAGAAGAAGAACGAGAATGTGAAGAAGAGGAAAGTGAAAACCTAGTGGAAGAAGAATATTTGGAGGATGATGAATGATGCAAAGACTTAGAAGAAGAATAATGTTTAGATGATGAGGAATGATGAGAAGACTTAGAAGACAAATGATGTTTGGAAGATGGGGAATGATGATAAGGCTTAGAAGATGAAATATGTTTAGATGATGAGGAATGATGAGAGGATTTAGAAGATGAAAGACGTTTGGAAGAAAGGTGTGACAATATCATGTGCATGATTTCAATGAAGACATCTGACTCTCTCAATTTTTTTTGTATTTTTTCTATGGATTCATCACTCATGTAACGTCTAGAAGAATGGAATGTCATGAGTTCATTAATGAGTGTGATATCATCCATTGTTAAGAGACCTTTCCTAAGAAGATAGTGGAGATCCATGGTTCTAGAAGAGAAGGAATCAAGAATGGAAGTGATAGAATAGATGAAAATAGAAGAATATATACTAGATAATAGGAGGAAAAGAATCAAGAAGATGTGAAGATCTTAGGAAGAATAGGAAGAAGCATGGAAGAAGAGGAGAAAGGATGGAAATGGAAGACTAGGAAGACATGGGAGATGCAGAAGAAAGAAGAACAAGAGTCATTTTGTGCAACTTGATACCATTTATTTTAATTTAGATGTTGAGAAACATGTCATAGCACTTTTGGAGAGATCTATTGAAGTTTTTATCACTCGGGAACTCAGCTTTGTTCATTTTAATTGACCAACTAGATGCATTAACAAATTTTATCATGAATCAAGCACGTAAGAGAGCAATCAAGGAGTTCAAGCAATCAATGTCTTCAAACAATGAGCAAGGGACAAAGAAACCTTGCACATGAACATAGATAGTGTCATAGTAATTCTACTCCATAAGAATGCTACTTGTGTATGTTCTCAAATCTTTTCCAATCACGCACATAGTCCTAGAGAATAAAAAGTTGGTTGCACTATGGTTCTTAGTAATGGTTTGACTTTGTAACATTTGCTATCTCAAGTGGGTGAAATCCAATCCCAGCACATCAAGGTTTTGACATAGTCTAAGAATTTAATCAATCAAGAGCTACTGAGGAGATCTGACAACCCACAAGAAACTACACCCGTGGAGATTTCTTCCACAAGGACATTTATATAGCAGTTGTCACTACCATGGCAAAAATGGCTATTATCGCTTGAGGTTCTGTCCACGTGATTGACCCAATAAAGGGGATGTCCACTACGGTTAACCCTCTCTAACAAGGAAGACTCACAATATGGACCACATGGGGACTTAGTTTGGATTCAAGGTTTCCAAGTTTTTGATTCTCCCAAAAGGGAAAAGCGCATAATCCTCTAGCCTCTTCACCTCACCAAAATATAGCAAACATGATTCATTGACCCACCAATTTGAAATCACCTCATTCAAGGCTCACACAACAAAAAATGACACCAATCCCCTAAAGAGAGAAAGTATTGCCAAAAGTTGAAGTCCAAACCAAGTTGACCAATGAGGTAAAAACAATAACCTTCCCTACCTACAAGGGGATCTATCATCAAGAAGAGCTTCACATGTAAAACAAGCGAATGAAGCCCACTCTCTCAAGATCACCACAAATAGTGTTCATAGGGCCTGATTACTATGTGAAACATATACGCAAGAAAGTAAATCTAGGTCCATTTTTAGAGCACCAATTGGAAATGTGATCTATGAAAGCAAGAAACACTCAAGCTAAACACATGAGATGTTCATTTTAATTCTCAAAATCCAAATGTTATAGAGAGAAACAAAATACCTCAAATCCAAAGCAACGTGAATCATTTTTTTTTTTTATCCATGCAAGTCCAAGCAATCCCCACGAACTCTCCAACAAGCAAGACAAGCAAACAAGCAAACAAGATATGCAATGTATATTCAACTTATACAAACCTTAGGGTTAGATCTAAAAATCAATTTTTAGGAGCAATAATAAATAGAAAATAATCCAAATGACAACTCACATCATGCATTGAACCATGTGAAAAATAAGTGCAAGCTAATCATTAAATACCCTTTTTTTTAATTTTGATTTTTGACCTAGTCAACAAGATCTGATTTGTTTGCTATGAATTTGGATCCCAAACCCTAAATATAGAAAAGAGACCCCTATTAAAAAGTAGAGAGATTTCCAAAAATGTCATAATTTTAAAAATATCTTGTCATTTGTGCCCTAGGGAGCCATTTTCCCAAAATAGACCAATTTTCATAAATCGACCAAATGAGCTATAATATTGCATCCAAAATTAAAAATCAAAGAATGGACCCCCTATATAATTTAAATATATTTCCAAAAATGTAAAACATTTTGAAAAATGTGCTGATTTAAGCCAAAAATTAAGGTTTTATGAAAAATAAAGAAAAAATCATAAAAAATTCAAAATACCTCAAAAAATTATGTATTTCTTACTGGAGCTTCTCTGATATGTCACCAACCTAAAAAACAAATTTCAAACCAAAACTCCAAGCCGTTTGGGGGATATGATCAAATCTTTGAATATCTAGGGTTTTCATCTCCAAGCAAATCTGCACAAGGGTTAGGCTTGAAAAACTTCAATAAAATAACCATATAAAGATTAGAAAATCTAAGATCTCAATAAAATAGAGGAAAATCAGGAGCATCATGCCCCTTGGTGGGTGCCCAAAATGTGTGCATAAATATTGACACACTTCTATGAATCATTCCATCCAAGGTTGCTCAAGAATGAGGCTTCAAATATCGATCCATAGCTCTCTAGTCATGGAGTGAAAAGGTGTGTAATGGAGGCCCTTAGATTGATCTAGTTAGTGCCTATGAAAGTACACCATGAAATGAGAGATTCAAATGCATGAAAATGAGATCTACTCTATATGATTACAACGCATGAAAGAAAATTAATCTAAATGATAACAATGCATGACTAAATCTATGAAAGGAAATACAAATGCAAGATTAATCTATGAAAATAAACATGAATCTAATCTACATGAGGAGCCATGAATGGAAGAAGAATGAGACAAGAAGAGAGAAGTTGCAATATCCAAGCTCAAATGCTCAAATCCTCCTCCAAAATTGCTCTCCAAACCTGCAGCATAACAATACTATGAAAACCTAATATGATTGATGATTAATTGATTGATTTCTTGATTGATGATTAGTGATTGATGATTATCAAATGAGAAGGAGAGATTTCCTTATATAGGAGAGTGAACAGTTGAGATTAAGAGGCAAAAATAAATAATCAATGGTTGAGATTAAGAGGCAAAAACCCACCACTTTGGAGGATGTGAAGAAAAAGGGATTTTTATTTAATTTTCATTTAATTTATTTCCTTTTTCAACAAATAAAGTGCTTTAAGTGGGGATTTTTATTTATTTAATTAAAAGAGAGGTTTTCTTTATAATTAAATAAATTAGAAGAATTTTATTTAATTAAATGGGAGGAATTGAAATTAATTAAATAAGAGGAATTTTATTGAATTAAAAATGAGATTAAATCTTTTAATTAAATAAAAATGATCAAACCTTAGGAAATATTGAAATAATTAAATAATTTAATTAATTACAATTTGATCAAAGAAATTGATTTGAATTGAAAATATTGCAAAACATTGGTTTATAAATTTGATAAAATGATAAAATAATAAATGGGGCCCATAGTCTAGGCAACCATTTTAGGGTGCATACACTACACACTCTGCACAGCTCAAAAAAATTAGGATCACTTTCATACAAGCTTTTCATGTCATCAAAACCAAGAACTTCAATTCTTATTTCAGTCAACAAAGATCTTCTTCTACTCAATGCATCAGCAACTCAGTTAGAAACTCCACTCTTATGCTTAATCACAAATGTGAAACTATGCAAATACTCTACCTATTTCATATGTCTCTGATTCAACTTATTCTGACTACCCGAATATTGTAAAGCCTTATGACCAGTATACAACACAAATTCATTTGGCATCAAATAGTGTCTCCATTTCTTCATATCTTGAACAATAGCATAGAACTCTTGATCATAGACATAATATTTTCTCTTAGCATCATTCAACGTTTCACTAAAGAAAGAAAAAATTTTACCTTCTTGAGTCAACACAGCTCCAATTGCACTTCCACTTGCATCACATTCAACTTGAAATACCTTATTGAAATCAGGTAATGCTAACATAGGTAATTCAGCAACCTTCAACTTCAAAGCCTCAAAACTCTCATCAGCTCCATGTGTCCATTTGAATTTTATTTTGTCTCCTCTCATTGTTTTAGTCATAGAATTACAAATAGAACTGAAATTTATGATAAACTTCTTGCTAAAACTTGCCAATCCATGAAATTATCTTACCTCAGTGACATTCTCGAGTGTAGGCCAACTAAGTATATTTCCAACCCTCTCAGGATCCATCTTCAAACCATCAGCTGAAATCACAAAACCCAAATACACAAGCTCTTCTTTCATGAAGGAACACTTCTTCAGATTTATCAACAACTTTTCCTCTTTCAATCTCTGCAACACTTGCCTTAGGTGCATTAAATTCTCTTCTCTAGTCTTACAGAATATCAGAATATTATCCAAGTATACAATCACACACTTATTCAAGAATTTCTCCAAAACTTCATTCATTAACCTCATAAATATACTCGATGCATTAGTTAAACCAAAGGGAATAACCAACCACTCATACAAACCTTCCTTTGTCTTGAAAGAAGTCTTCCATTCATCACCTTCTTTGATTTCGATCTGATGATATCCACTCTTCAAATCAATTTTGGTAAAATATCTTGCTCCACTCAAAAAATCCATTATGTCATGCATTCTCAGTATAGGAAACCTATACTTCACTGTTGTCTTATTAATTGCTCTAGAATTAGTGTACATTCATCATTCTCCATTCTTCTTAGGTGCCAACACACCTGGTACTACACATGAACTTAAACTTTCTTGGATCAAACCTTTGTTCAACAATTCATGAAATTGTCGGTTAAGCTCTTCATTCTTGGTCAGTGTTAACCTATGTGGTGCTTTGTTTGGTAAAATAGATCCATACTGTGACTGATATCTCTCATTGGTGGTAAACCATCAGGTACATTATCTAAAATTATCTCCTTGTACTTAGTGAGAAACTTCTCAACTTTTGCAGGAATGTCATCTTCTATATTCTTACTGGGTTCGTTAGGAATCAAACCATAATAGATATCATTTCTTTTCAAATCCTTAACAAACTATCTACCTTCCATCAAAAAAACTTTTACAAATGTATATACCTCAGCAATAGATTCTTCAACCAAAGGTAACAAAAATTACTTCTTACCATCAACCCAAATAGAATATCTATTCAATCTTCCATCATGTATAGCATGTCTATCATATTTCCAAGGTCTACCCAACAAAATGTGACAACAATCCATAGGCATAATATCACACAACACCTTATCATAATACTTTCCAATTTTCAGATTCACAAAACATTGTTCACTCACCATTAATGTATGTTCATCCTTGATCCATAAGATCTGATAGGGCTTCAGATGTTTCATCCTCTCCAACTGCAAATTTTTAACCATTTTCTCAGATGCCAGATTCTTTGAGCTTCCACTATCAACAGTCACCTTCCAAACTTTTTTTGTAGCTCTGCATCTGGTCTTGAGAAAATTTTTCCTGATAGGATGTTTTGTATCCTTCTCACTCCATAGTATCCTTTGGATCATGAGATTTCCTTCCTTCTCAGCTTCATTTCGTGACTCTTCTTGCACTAAATCATTTTTTCTATGGCCACTCTTCTTGCTTGCATGTGTACATTCAATGGATTTATGTCCTTCCTCACCTCAATTGTAACAAGTTACTTGGAATCCCTTACTGCTATAACCACCTCTAGAGTAATTTCCTCTTCCTCGGTATGAAATTCCACATTTCCATTCAGTCTTTCCTTTGTCTTGAAATGTGTTTGAAATTGACTTGTCTGATTCAGATCAACTATTTTCACCATGAGATCCACCTCTTCCTCTTTATCTTTGTTCATATCTTTTGTTCAACTTCTCCTAAGCTTTTAGGGAAAATTGATATGCCTCCTCAATGCTTTTCATCTTGACCAAACTGATCTCATCTAGTATGGAACTTCTCAATCCATTCAGGTATATTGCTACTCTTTCCACTTCATATTCAACATGTCTAGATCTAATGTCCAATCTATAGAATTATTTAATATAGTCTTTTACTGATCTATCTTTCTGCATCAAAATTTGCATTCACCTGATTAGGTTAATATGATAATCACAAGGTAGAAAATTTCCTTTCAATTTGTTTACCATCTTATCCCATACCTTGATTTTGTCTTTACCTTTCTTCTTCCGATCTAATTGTAGATGTTCCCACCATAAGGATGCATGACCTTTCAACTTTGTGCTTGCAATCTTTACCTTCTTATCCTCTGCTACATTCTCATATTCAAAATACTTTTCCATCTCAGTTATCCAATCAATAAATTCATTAGAATCTAATTTTCCACTATAGTCAAGAGGATTAAATTGAGGTGTGGACATAAAACTTGTCAATGCTCACAAGAATCTCTTTTCTTCCCAATTCATCACAGGTGTAGGTGCAGCTTCACCTTGAACCTCTTCCAATTCATCATCAATAACATCTTTAAGATGTCTTCCTCTGTATTGGGCTGTCTCAACAACTTCCAATCTAGAAGCCATCTGTCTAAGCATATCAACTAGACCTGGATCTGCATTTTCTCTCCCATAAACCATCTTTAATCCCTTGGCAATTGTAGGTCAAATCACAATGTACTACCCCAGAACAATATCACCAACTAGGGTTAGGGTTTACAAGAAGGAACTTAGATCTCATCAATGCTCTAATACCACTTGACATAAGGAGGGAAGGAAAAAAGGGCCAAGGGCTCTTCCAACTAACAAACCATCTTTTGAACACAACGAGGAAGAAACAACAACACAGTGAGAGAAGAAACAACAAAGATCCTTTTCATCAATTGATCAAACTCATTACATGCTTCGATATAAGGCCTTCCCAGTTTGGGCCATATACATTCAATGGATTACAAATTGATCTTCATACATGCGAGGTCATAGAACTACCTTACAATATCTCTACAAATAATCTTCTTATTACAAGCTAATATCAAATCCTATTCTAAACTAATACCCAAAACTAAGAACAAAGAAACAAATATATAAAAGAGTCCACCAAGAGAGGTCGGTGCTCAAATCCATAAATGAGACCCAAATTTAGGTCCACACAGATCCCAATGAGAGACCCCAAATTAATTAAGCCACAAAAAATAACTGAAGAAGTTAGCCACCAGATCCAACTCCAAAATAAACAACTTAGGAAAAGGATAACCGAGCAACAGAGTGACTCAGGAAAAGAACACCCCAAGCAAAAGGAAACAAACTCAAGTGTCAAAAGAGAAACCTAAGAAGTAGGAAACAAATAAGCATGCATGAGCGATAGAAACCAAATTAGAAAAACATAACTGAGCGACAAACCTGAGGAACAGAGTACTTTCTGAGAAGCCTCCAAACAAACTAAAGAACAAAACAAACATATTTTTGGTTGAGAAGGATTTCCAAGGACCCAAGATGGTCTTGCATCACTACTGCATTATTCAGGCCCGATAGGACTAGGGAGGTATAGTCTTCAGACCTTCCCACTATTTGGGAACACCTTACTAAGAACTGATCCCAGTCCATGTTCCTGATGTATGTATCAGTGACTTTTATGTGTTTGTTCCTGATCTTTCAAAATGGGTGATTCCCCTTGTATAGGTACTTCATCAGGGTTGATGGTGGTTTCTCAGGCATTCCTGTGAGCATAAAATGTAAGTATCAGTATCTTTATTGAAAGGAAACCTAAAAAATAAGGAAAGAAAATAGACTAACTAAGAAAAAAATAAGCAGAAGGCTCTTAAGTAGCTAGAAATGCATTTTTTCCTCTTTTGGTCATTTCGGGCTTTCAGATGTCAAAGACAAAGTTGGGGTCCAAAAAGGAAAAAATGTGATGAATGAGGTTCAGAGAAACAAGCCCTCTCAGACTTGCATTGTGCGAAAGTCCAAAAAAGGTTTCGGAATCCAAAAGTATCAAACCTCCAGAAGGAGGACCCTGTCTTTGGTCGTTTGGCCTTTCAACATTTTGGGGGTTTCAAACATTTCAAAGGTTCAAAATATCGATGCTTTCAAAAGTATGAAATGCACTTAGGTGAAAAAATGCATGAGGAAGGGAATGTTTTCGGCCTTTCAGAGGCTGAAAAACCTGCGACTAGGTTGCGATGCCAAAAAACTGTAACTTCTAAAAAATGCAAAAAAGAAAGCAAGAAAGGAGAGTGACCCCCCACAAGTCCAAGGGACCTAGGAGTGAGCATGACCTGAATAAGACAAGAACCTACCTTAAACAGATTCAAAAATGGAAAACAATGAGCAGACAGTAAGAGAAGCTGAAACCCTACCTTTCAAATGTGAGGATAGGGGAAAACCACAATCACTAGAAGTTGAGGTCGAGGAGAAACTATCAACATCTAGTGATGAGGTGAGAAAGACGTTGAGTGTGCATGGAGGCAGAAGACAAAACCGTAGAAGAGAAAAAGAAGACAAGTGAGGGAAAAAGTGGCTCGAGATACTTAAATAGCCCACGGGGTGATGTCACCCAATTTCGGCATTTCAGAGGCTGAAACACCAAAAGTCGGGTGGCCTCATCCCCCTTTTGGTATTTTGAAGGTGGTAACACTAAAAGGGTTGGGTTCGGCCCTTTGGGCCTTTCGGTATTTTAGAGGACACTGGGTCCTCCAAAATGCTGAAAGGGTGAAAAGGCCAAAAACACTTTGATTCACCTCAACATGCCCCTCAAGAACCTAGTTCAAGGAATAGGGAGAGGGGCAGACCCAAAATCCAAAAGAAGAAAGGGGGTCCCCATGGTCAGAGGACCAAAATGGGGTGTGTGTTGTGGACCCACAACACATACACCACACTAATATTGAGATAAACTATTGTTATTGTTGTCACAAGAATTTGCCCCCAAATTCCTAAGTGTGATACTCAATAATCTTGTGAAACATGATACTACTTTTAGGTTGTGGGTATCCTATTTCAAGAGTAGACCTCCAGAGAAGGCCAACTTCCTTTTGGTACTCACCTAAAACTAAACTTGCCAAGGAAAGGGATAGATGTATTTTTTGAAATGAAACTCTAAACTAACAAGTGATGCACCAAATACTAAATTTTGATTTGCAGTTGAAACCCATAAAAAACTCAACTAAAGAGACTGTATTATCTCACAACTCAGCTAGACAAAATTGCAAACTAGATTCTTATGAAAGGTCATAGTTTTATGATGTATTTAAAAAAAGGACAACAAAGTTGTTTCCACAATTTTGTAACACCAAAAAATGAAACACAATCACAAATCTGTACTATATCATGCTAATTTATGCATAGGATATTAAAGGAACTTGATAAAATGAAGGAAAATACATGTTAATCAAATAATTCACAAAAATACTAAAAACCTATAAAATAAGAAGGAAACTAACTACTAATAATGAATAATTAGGAACATCTCTACCACAATTTGCATGAGCTCAATACAATAAGTGCCTATATTTTTAGAAGTAAAATATGGTCGAAAGGAACTACTCACTAAAAAATTACAATGCAAAAGCCTTAAATAAAAGGCCCAAATCCATAAAGAGGTGGAACTAAACTTGAAATACCCTTTAACTAAACTATAACTCCAACATCACCCCTTTTCCTCCTTCAAATTCTCAAAATATCTCATGGGTAGGATTTGAAGATAATATGCATGAAAAGGGGATGAAACTAATAGTAACTGGAGTCTAATTATACTCAAAGCCACCCTCAACTGATATCTGATCCATAAATCCTCCAAGATGACATGCAACTACTATAAACTCATCAAGAACTCCATATCCCCCTTCATAATGCATGCACATCTCATCTTTGACTAATTTGACCGACAAGCCAAAACACATGCATTTATTATTATTTTTGCATTTAAAATAACATTAATTAAGTGTTTTATTTGTGAACACTTAATTAACATTTTACAATTTAGACTCGTGCAAAAATAAAATAAATATCAATCCCTAGTTCGTCTCCACAAGACATGTAGCCTCTTTTGGATCTCTCCTTAAGTACATATTTTTTATAAATTGCATTTTAAATTAATATCTATTAGGTGGTTTATAATGCACCACTCAATAAATATTAATTAGATTTTATTACATGCAAAATAAAAACACTTATTTACATAATCTTATTTTGCACCTAAATTAATATATATATAGCAATACAAAATTCATCACTTAATAAATATTAATTTTTAAATTAATTGATGCAAAAAAGCATAATTCAAAGTCCCTACCATGGGTATTTGATAAAAAAGTTATAATAAATGAAGGAAAAAGCCTTTCCCATACGGTGACTTTTGAAGGCTTTTGAAACCCTAACACAAAACATGCACCTTATTTTCATTTCATTTGCAAACACAACTTTCTCTGTTGGGTAGCCACGACTGCCACCATGAGGGTTTGGATGGAAAACTTTTAAGGTTTTTGAAGATTTTGTGAGCTTCCTTTATACAAATCTAATACTTACCTTCTTGTATTTCAAGCCACGATGATTTTTCTTGTAAAGACGTGGATTATTTCTTACATGAACTGCCTAAAATTTATGTGTTTTTTACAATCTCTACACCTATTACATTACTCAATGCTGATAAAAAGATGCATCATTATGCATATCGCGATTGCTTTGCACTATTATTTGATGTTTCTTTAAAACTATGTGTTTTAGCTGCGACATCCTTTCTCTCATTCCTTTGTGGGTTTTATATGACCATTTCACTATCATATCTTCACATATAAATGTCATTTTTTTTTAACCTTGGTCATCATTTTAACGAATGTTATTCATGAATGTAGTTGTCCTTCTTCATATTCATGTTGTTTTTTTTTACAGGAATATGCCCTTCAATGGTTTTCATTGCTTGTACATTCTATTCGAAATACTCTTCTCTGATGTGCATGCTGGTATTCATGTTAAAAGATTCATGCTATTCATTATTAAATCTATCTCTTTATGATGTTAAATTTTCTATTTTCCTAAGTTTTTTGGTGCCAATACTTCATTAAAATTCAAGATTTATCTTTGAGACTGTCATTCTCTATCCACAAATCTATTATTCACTATGCAACCCATTGTTTTCCATGAATAGTTTGTTGTTCCTCTTCGTGAGAGTCTAGTTTAGGGCTTTCTTTGAATGAACTCCATCTCTAAGAATGTTCAATAATATATTGAAAGGGAAAGAATCCCTCATGAAGGGATTAAAAATTTTGATGAACAATGCATGAATCACTGAGTAATGCATTTGTGTGATAAGGTATATGTTTTTTTCTACTCAAAACCTTACCTCTTCTCATGAAAAATCCTTGTGATCTATTGTTACTTAAGATTGTTATGGCATTCTCTAGCAATATTTTGAGGTGTTATTTATATTTATGCACCATATCTTCCATTGAACACTAGCCTATCATGGCTTTGTGATACTCTTGCATTGTAAATGGGTTATCTTTTCATTATCTTGATGCTATGAGCTGCTATTATAAATCTAAAACTCATTGTTTTTATCATCTTGGATGATAACCTATCTTAATCGATTATTTCCTTTGTGATTTTTGTTAAAGTATCTAATAATTTTTCTTTCAGTACAATATCTATGTTCTCAAACCATCAATGATTTTTCTCTCTCTTTTAGCACTTCTCACCATTTGATCTATTGGATAGATCTCTTCGATTTATCTTCTTTGCTGATAACTTCAATCTCTTTCATGTATTTGAATACTATCCTTTTATATGATTTCCCCTATCATGTATTTGAATGGTATCCATTTACATGATTGTCCTATTAACATATCTTTACTTTAGTGTCACATGGACATATTTCCTGCTCACATTGGATATCTCTGCCTCATAATGACTATTATGGTTTCATTCATGTGGTATTGACACCATAATTAGTCTTCTCATACCACTTTCCTTGAAACATTATCCTTTCTATAATAGTCACTCTCATGGAAATGGATTCCTTTACAATGACAATGGGGAATCTTTATTTTAACTATAAACTGCTATTTTTTATGACATTATAAAAAAATTGATTTCATTTCATTTATGCTTTAATCATGGAAGCATTTCTAATATTTGATGGTTGTCATATCAATTTATTTGGATCCAAGGTACCTCATGCCTTTCATACACAAAGCATTCATTGTTTTTTCGTTACAATATATTCTTTTCCTTTCTTCCATGACAGTGATTTTCTATAGAAGATCATCTAAAATTCTCCTTTGGACTAGTGACAATTCCTTCAAAACCATGAACCAAGTTTTTGTGAAATTTAATTCATTTTTTTCATTTTGATGTTTTCAAATTTCTATGAAAATTTCATGAAAACCTAGTTTGTGGTTTTCGAGATGTGGCTAAAACATGATCATGGCTCTTCATAACCCTAACAACAACATTGTCTTTGTATTGTTTTAACAACTCTTTACAAACCACAGAGTCTAATTGTTCTTGATCTTATTGTTGTCCTTTTATTTTGGGAATGACACCCTTTGGATCATTATGTTAAGCATTCTTGACATCAAGATAATACTTAAGACAAATGTGTATCTACATCTCTTTCTTGGGTTGCATAATTGTTCATGTGAAACCCTCTTTTTTATTGTCTTGATTGTATTTCATTTATAAATTATTGATCTGTACGCTGTCACTTTTAGTATTATTTATCACTAAGCTTCTTGTACAATTTATTGTCATTGTTTTATGCTTCAATGTCTTTAATGATAGCCATGGAGAGATTTAAAGGAGAGAAAAATGCTTTGAGATTATTCATATCTCTCCAAAAGTGTGATGGGAAACCTCAAGTTCCTTATTGGTTGAATGGCATGAATACTACTTTTTTATAAGTCTATTCTCGAATCAAAGCATTAAATACCTCTATTATAGGTTGCACTCATGTATGCTACTACCATCTTCTCTTGAATCTACCCTAACATCAATTTTGTCTTATTGATCATGGTGCATGTGGATTGTCTTTGATGCTTATGCTTCCAGATTATGGTTCCTCATGAGTTTTGACTGCTACAATGTAACATTTACTATTACTTACTGCCATATCCATGGCATTGGAAGATTATTTTTGAAGTATCCTTAGCACTATTATGATCTCCTTGGAATTATATTTGATCTTATATCTTTCATGTTGACCATGGCTTCTCATGATCATCTTAACAATGGCTTTTTGATGTTCCTTATGATATTATTTCCTTATGATAATACCTTATTCTCTATGACTATTTTAGCACCCTCTTTCTATCCATGAACCTTCTTGTTCATTTTTTCTTGATGTTTACTTTATTTTCTATCCAACATCAAAATGTCACTGTGATCCTATTGAGCAGATATTTGTTGCTCATAGCAGTGACATCAATTCACTATTCTAAGTAACATGTACCTTCTTTATTAGACCACAATGACATGATGATACTGCATTACACAATTATATTTTATAAAACTTAAATATATTAGTGACAACATGTTGGGATCAACCCTTATGGGAGCCCATTTCACCCCACATGTTATTTATTATGATATCAACTTAAGATCTTCAAAAATGAACAATGATACATGAACCTGCATAGTGAACAAATATGTTAGATAAAACAAATAATTATGATTTGTTCTTTTTCTTTTCTCTTTGATTTAATACATTATAAAAGTTGAGTATGTCTTTAATGATGCCACATATAGGTTGAAGAGGATCCTTGGGCTCTAACAAACTTTTCTCTATCTTCCTATATGAAACATGGGCATAGAAATATATATTCCAGAGCTAAGGAGCTAAATACACTAGTGTTCAACCATAGGATTCGTCATTCCAGGTAATGAGGGGTCCCCTCTTCTTTCTATATGTCATTTTTGTACATGCATATTTATCTTTTATAATGTGTAATTTTAATCATTCCCACAGCTTGTGTGAAAAAATTTCCTTTGCACTTATGAATAAATATAGCATTCATCTTTGAAAAGCTATGTATTTCATTTCTTGTATTTGCATTTATATTGAAACTAGAAAACACTAAATGACATAATACTCTTATAACAGACACTTAACATAAATACATGTATACCTTTCACCATTAGTTGCACACATTGTCCCAACTCTACTTGATTGAGCTAACAACAAAATTAGGTAATAATTATTGCTCTAGAAGTTCATCCCTAAGAAAATTCTCTTCAATCTCACATGAAAATTTAACAAAAAATGATGTAATATTTCCTTTGCAAAAGACACAAGCTCATTAAAATCCTCCCTTCTAATACTTTTTAGTTTGACCATAAATCTATGGTCAATCTTTTTTTAATTAATAAAAGGCTATAGACATTAATGATTATATAAATACTAAAAGGTTAAAGCTATATAGATATATAAAAAGATAATGTATCCATGTTTTAGGATCAAAAGATAATACTAAGAAGAGAAAAAAGTTCAAAAATCCTAAAATATCCTAAATCTAAAGTCTTAAACATCTACATAGACTTATATTAAAATTATACATCACTCTTAACACATAATGAGAGATCTCATGAGTTCAAACAACTATAAACCAAAACATTATAACAAGTTTTATCAGCTGAAAAATTAACTTCAACTACTAACGAGAAAAAAACCAAAATGTTATGATCCCCAAACTCCATAGAGATGCTTCTTACCTAGTAAGCCTTGATGACGATCTTGCTGCAAATATGCCACCAGCACATTAACGCCTACAACCACTGCTATGTTTTCCCCTATCAACTTCAATTGACCTCTAATTATTGACAGTGGATTTGTTTCTTTCCTCTTCAATTATCCTTAACTCTTCCAAACTTCTTATTGTTATATCTTCTGCTATACAATCTAGGTCCCAATCTTCAATATCTAGAGGAGGAGGTCCCTACTTTTAAAAAGTTTCTAGAAAAACAACTTCCATAATGTTCATTCTCATCTCTCCTCAGCCTCAGATACCTATCTTCCTTCTTTGAGGAATTCTATCATCCAAGATGGCCCTT
>MU218162.1:2417-17982 GCA_018584345.1 Thuja plicata | reverse complement strand
TAAATTGCTTTTTAATAATTAAGGGACTATAGCCATTTTAATTAAATTAATAGGCTAGGGGAATGGGTTGGATTGCAAGTGACATTTGATTTAGAGATTTATTTAATTCCATTATAATTAAATACTATAGCCATGTTTGATTTAGATTTGATCTGATTGGTCGATATTGATTTGAATTGTATGGCTACAATAGATAATATAAATCAGTGATAAAAATCACCTAGGACATTAAATTGATTAAAAGAATTATGCCAAGCAGTAACAGGGTCGTTTGGACATAACTCGAGGGTATGATCACACTTAGGGAAAACAGGGTCCATGGTTGCGACAGACCGAAATTAGGTGGTTACAGAGGCAAGAGAAGTATGCAAGACCTATACAGATGATCAATGGGTTAGAGTCATGGAACAAGAACTCAGAATTGCACATGACTTAAAAGATAAGCTTAAGATCAGTTCGGCTAAGTTTGAAGCATTGCTAATCCATAAGAGGACAATAGACAACAATGGTATAGAATTAGAAAAGGGATAACACTCCAAATTTAATCTGAGCAAGCTCAAATCAAAGAGGAAGATTTAAGAAAGAAGACCAAGAGGAAGAACTTGGCAAATAATAATGAGAATCAAAGGTTCGAAGGTAAGAATCTTATCTGCAATAAGCCTGAACACAAAGAGAGGAATTATAGAAAAGGACATCTATGTTTTGACTGCAGAAGAAATGATCATAATCCAAGTATGTGTGGTAGCATGAATAAGAGGACTGACACCTTTAAAAGGGAAATAGTTAGATGTTTTGCATGCAAGAAACTTGGTCATATTGCAAGATGATGTACTGCTAAAAGGAAAGGTAAGAACACACAAAGAATTGTTCTCCAAATCAAATACAACTTATTTGAACTTACTTCTGAGAGTTGTAAAGGAAAGAATGTGAATAAAGATGACACAGAGGGAGTCAACAAGAACTTGTAAAAGAATGACCAGGTCAAGAAGGAAGAAGAAGATAGGAGAGATAAACATGAACAAAGAAATGTAAAGAGAAAAGGAAAAGAAAAGGAGGAAAAGTAGCAGAAGCACAAGAAGAAAGAAGAAAAAATAAATTTCAGATATGGGATTTACATCAGTAAGATCCAAAGACAAGTCAAAGGGAATTTCTTCTTCCACTCAAAACTAAGATGCAGAAGGATGCATCCGTCTAGAAGAATCACATGAATATATCATTAAAGATGGATCGATGTATGGAAGCTACTACTGAAGGGGTAGTAGGCATGGTGAGGGAGAGTTATCTAATCAGAAGGTGAGCATTTGCAAGAAGCTACAAGGAAGTATAGAAATAAGATAGCTAAGTGTTTTATTGATGTATGAATGTCTCAAAAGTGTGTATGTATCTAAAAATAAGGATGAGTTGTTACAATCTAAACAAAAAGTTGAATGTGCATAGTGAATCTGACATATGTGTGTGCATTGAAGCAAGTTGAGGTTGACAAGGTTGCACAAAAGAAGAAAAGGATAAGGAACCTGATATTGGTATGAAAAAGAAAGTGTTAAAGAGATATGATGGTACACCTTTATCATTCATGTCAAAGGGGGAGAGAAACATATGTGAAAAAACTATTAGGTATAAAGAGAAAGAGAAGCAATTGTGGAAGACAAATAAGAAGGAAGATGATCAGAAAGAAGATATCAGAGGAGAAGATAAGAAGGAAGCTGATCGGAAGAGAGATCTAAATCAGAGGAGAAGCAAAGAAGGAAGATGATCAGAAGAGAGATGCAATTTTATGAATACTTTCACATAATAAAGAAGTGAGCTAAGATATGTGGTGTGTACTCTAAGGGGAGAAGATGATGAAGATAAGAGTATGTAATCTGATTGGAACCAAGTCAAGCATGTTCCAGGGGGGTAGAAGAAGTGCTTTTAGAGAGACTCTGGAAGATAATGAAAGATATTGCTGGTAGTACTGTTGATTATCTTTCTAGGGGTAAGATTGTTGGTTTATGATTGTATAACTTATTTTTCACATCACATGTTGCCATCAATGCCAAAGGGGGAGATTGTTGTCATATTGGAAAATTTGGATGATGGTTGTGTTGGCATTGATGTCAACATAGCAAAGGTTTGAGCAGAGAAAGAAACTAGAAGAATTATTTGCTTAATGCTAACTAAATTATTGCAAGTTAGCTAGTGGAGCATAATAGTAAAAAGTCTAGTGAGAAGCGGATATTTTAGAGAAGAAGTCGCACACATAGATGAATCATGTTGAAATTTTTTATTGTATTCACCCAAAGTTATAGAAAGTTTCATGATGATTTGTACAGGAAACCATATTGCAAAATGTGTCTGAAAGATAGGGTGAAAGATTGTGCCAACAGGAAGACAAAATAGGTTCGGTGTGCTCAATAGAGTGATAATTTCACGGAGAAAACCTAGGAGTGTGTTGGAGACATACTCAAGTGTCTTCTAATCAGAGGGTTTATACTTCAGAGGTCCGCAAGGCATAATCTTATGATCTTAGAGACTTGTTGAGTGAAGTTCTTCAAGTGTGATGAAAAGGGGCTATAAAATCCAATGGTTGTAGTGGATTTGAGTGATTGAGTGTTTTTCATGATTTTATAAGATGTTCTTGAAGTATGTGCTTGATGAGTTGGTGATACACATGGATCCTAAGGATCAGATTGGTGGAGTTTTCACTCAATAATAATATTTTTATTATTGTTCATGTTCTTGGCCGACCTAGTTGGTAAATCGTGTTGCACAAGTGTTAAATCGTGAAATCTGGGAGATATATGATCTCAGGGTGGTGGTTATAGATGGTGGC
Source organism: Thuja plicata (assembly GCA_018584345.1). NCBI lineage: Eukaryota > Viridiplantae > Streptophyta > Pinopsida > Cupressales > Cupressaceae > Thuja > Thuja plicata. The sequence continues at coordinate 15,170 of MU218162.1, read as the reverse complement.
TATGAATTAGCAGCCAGAGATGGATTTGAATCATGAAATCTGGCATGTTGATTGAAGAAATGGTAGATTAGGTTTTTGTTGACCTAGTTCTTTATATAAAATGATGAATTAGGGAAAACTCAAGGCGTGGATCATGAATCTAAAAGCTAGATGTGGCTAGTGAAGGAAGAGTCTGATTCATGAGGAATCAAAAGTGTTTCAACAAGAGTTTGAACATAGATCTGCATTGTGCTACATTGGAGTTGTATCAGACATGAGGTAGATGTCACTTACACAGTTCACAAAACTGGTATGGATAATTATAGTGATCAGATTGTAAGGCAACGAGCCTTCCTAAGGGTTGTATCCTGAGGCTTCTCATTTGAGTAGTGAGCTCTAGGCACTAAGCCTAAATGCATGTGAATTCCCTATATATTATAATAATGTTATACTTCTAACAAGGTATTTTATTATTGTGGGTAATCATCCCCACCATGTTTTTTCCCCTAACAGATTTTCCACGATAAAAATAATGTGTTAACTTGTGTGAATGTGTTTCTAATTTTCTATATGTGCATTTTTTATACTCTATTTATTCATATCATATTTAAGGGTACACTAGTTAGAGGGTTTTTTGATCCAAGGGTTTGAGGTTTAAGGTTTGGGTAACAACTAATTCACCCCCCCCCTCTTAGTTGTTCTTTGCCATAATAATAACATATTATATGCCATAGCCTCCAACTCTCATTAAGATATCAAGAATTTAAATAGCTTTGGTTATGAGACGTGGAAGTTGAAATGTGAAGATCTCCTTGAAGAGAGAGATTAGCAATGTCTAGTTTCAAAAGAAAAGAAACCAAGGGATTGTATTGTAATGATGATCAATGAAAAATGTTGGACAAGAAGGCACGCAGAACCATTTTTTTGTGTCTCATGAACTTTATCCTCCTTAATGTCTCCACTGAAGACACTACATATAAGCTACGAATAAAAAAATGTGATATCTATCAAACTAAGAGTTTGTCTAACAAGATTTATTTGAAAATACATTTGTATTATTTGAAAATGAGGGATAGTGATTCTATTGATGAACATTTGAATGATTTTAATTTTATTTTAGGTCTTCATGCATCTATAGATGTTAATATTGAAGATGAAGATAAATGTATTTTATTGCTTTTCTCTTTGCCTAGTTCTTGGGAAAATCTAATTGTTTCCATAAGTAGTGATGGTACAAAACTAAAAATGTACAACATCATTCCTATACTTCTTTTAGAAGAGATGGGGAGAAAGACCATGAATGTTGGTTCCCAAGATGCCTTGCATGTACAAGGAAGGCCTAAGGAGAAAGGTCCTAAAGGGGATAAAAATAAGGATAAGTAAAAAGGACATTCTAAGACCCCCATAAAGACCATAGTGTTGGAATTGTGGTAATAGAGGGCATGTAAAGGAGTGCAAAAATAAGAAAAAGAGAATTGGTGCTTCCATAGATAAGTCCTTAGAAGACAGTGATTCCAATACTTTATTTATTTCAGATAACTCTGTTAATAATGATGCTTGGGTTGTTGATTCAGGTGCTTCCTACCATATGACTCCTCACAAGGAATGGTTTTCTAAGTATAAGGAACATGATGGAGGATAAATTTTTCTTGTTGATAGTACCTTAGTAAAGATTACTAGAAAAGGAAATGTAAATTTGTGTTTCAATGATGTGAGGATTATTTTCATTGATAATATGTTACCTATTCTACATCTTACAAGAAGTTTAATTTCAGTTTCCTATTTAAATTATTCCACTCTTCATGCTTCTAGTCTTTGTAATTCAAATTTTGTAACTAGGACTGAAAATGGATGCATGTTGTAGCACAATATAAATTAGGTCAAATTGGTGAAAGAGGTCTTAAGACCATTATAGATAAGAAACTAGTTGAAGGGATTTATGATTATTTTGTTAGTAAGAGTGATTTCTGTGAGCACTCTTTGTTTGGTAAAAAAAAATTTCATTTCCTAAAGGAGTTAATAAAGCGAAGAAACTTTTATAGATTATTCATTCAGATGTGTGTGGTCTATTGGATGTTGACTCTTTGAATAGATCTCAATATTATTTTTCTTTCATTGATGATGACTCAAGATATACTTGGATTTATTTTATGCATTTAAAATTTGAAGTTTTCACTATGTTTAAGAAATTTAAGGTATTCGTTGAAAAGAAGTTAGATTATAAGATAAAAGTATTGAAATCTTACAATGGGGCTGAATATTGCTCTAGGAAATTTGATAATTTTTGCAAAAATGAAAGAATTGTGAGGAAAAATACTACCTTACGCTTCCTAACAAAATTTCGTAGCAAAATGAATGAATCACACATTAATGGAAAGAGCTAGAATCATGTTAAGTAGTGCTAAGCTAGATAAAAATATTTGGGCAGAAGTTGTTGGCACTTCTTGTTATTTGATTAGTAGATCTCCTTGTAAATCTCTTGTTGATAAAAACACCTTATGAAATGTGGTTGGGTAAAAAGCCTTCAGTTTCAGATTTAAGGGTCTTTAGTTGTGAGGATTTTTTTCATGTGCCTCAAGAGAAGTGATCTAAATTGAATACAAAAGCTCAAAATTGCACCTTTGTAGGATATGGTTAGAATATAAAAGGTTATAAACTTTGGAATCCTCTAACCCAAAAAATTATCTTTTCTAGGAGGGGATTTAGAGCCGACTCAGGTCAAGAACAACCAAAGGAAAAGTAAAAAATAATGCATTTTCAAACTAAGAAGAAGATGAAGATGTGGAAGTACATAGGGACAGATAATATGGGTAAGTAGAAGGGTAAGTGCACAAATATGGGGGACCAACAATTTGCCACTCAACTTTTTGTTCTCCCAAAATTGTATGGCATTTTCCATATGTTATATAGCGCACTCCCTATGGGATTGGTGTTGCGAGCCTAAGGCTTGGGCACACCAAGCCTATATGGCGCACACCATATATAAAAGGTTATATAATTTGAAATGTCATTTTACAAATCCTCATTTTATTTGCGGTTGCAAGAAAGAAGAATTTTTTTGAGTTGTAAAACAATGCACACAATATTGGAAGCCAATTTTTCTTCATAGGTGCATTGGATCATCACAAAAATGCCACAAAGACATTGAGGAGGTTGCAGAGGTGATTATATTTATATATTTTAGCTTTTTATTAAAATATAAGTTTAATTAGGGTTTTAAATTAAATTTTATTTTAATTTCCAATAGATATTAGTCCACCTCAACAAAAACCTGATCCACCTCATCATGAAGAAGTCCATGAAGAAATTATACCCCAACCTCCTCCATCAATCCATAGACATCCCCTAGGCACACAGGAAAATCTTATAAAACAAATAAAAAATAACAACAATCAATTAGAGGCTTTGATTGGGAGGCTGAAAGAATATATTGGTACAAATCCTCATAGGGCATTACTTGTAAATTTATTTCAATCAATCTTGACCCACATAGGTGTAGTTAGTGGGCAACTTAATTTATGGTCAAACAAATGAGAGGAGAAAAATAATATTATGCAGATAAATTATCATATAAAAATGTAAAAAAGAAAAAAATAAATAAAATTGACATTTGGGCACTCTTTACAAATCCTAGAACAAATGCACCTCTTGATCCTAATCACAAGAGGTTTCCCATCCATTGGTGCCACTATGAAGGAATTAAAAATAATTTTTGGGATAAAGGGTGGATGGTTTTTGATAATCCTCCTTGTAATAATCATGAGGTTCCCATATATTTTTTGACGAAACTCTATTGTGAGTTTATCCTCAACGAGGTTCTAAATTATTTTGATTTTTTATAATTTTAGGGTAGAAGTGAGGGGTCCTCACATGAAAGACCACGGGCATAGCATGACCTTAGCATAGTAAGGAGACTCATTGCCAGATCTCATGTAGAGCATGTTACCATTCCTTTCATTGTAAGAAGGAACAGTAGGAAACATTAATGTGCTCACTCAGACCCTCATAAAGTGTGTGAGTCCTCTAGTATAGAGTGAGATGGGCGAGTCTTTGAGGGCTCAAGTTTCAACCTATTTTTGTTATTTATGTAGAGCCCTATGCACATATGGCAGTGATGATAGTGGACGAGAAACAAAATATGATGGAATGATGACTGATAAATTTCTCAATGCAACATTCAAAATTGATATAAAGGTAATTATTTGCAAGTTCATTTAATTTATTTAGTTATATTTAATTTGTAAATGAATGAATAACTAAATTAGTATAATGATTATGATCAAAATATAGGGTCAAAGTGTTCATGGTAGTGGCAGTGTTCAACTAGAGCTCTAGAGGATTCTAGAGAGGAGGAAGAGTGAGTGCACTCGAAAGACTCAAACATTGTATGCATCTCCATCCACCCGACAGTTAAAGGTAGCTCATGGTTTTTTTCTTCGCCTCATAGGAAATGACTAGATTAGGGAAATTTCTTGTATGTCTATATGACATTTTTGGACATATTTTTTGTATGTAATATATGTGACATTATACATCCATTTGGTTTTTAGGAAGTTTATCTAATATTGGATATATATATGTGTGTGTGTGTGTGTGTGTGTGTGTGTGGCTTCATGCCCTGCGAGTATTTATAGTTCACTCTTTATGTATGTAGTTCATGTCTCAATGGCAGTGGTCGTGTTCCTCCAGCCCCCTTTTTCACAACATCGTTGAGTCCACATGTATATATCTAAATTATTACATGTGAGTAGTATGTAATTATATGAATGGTTATCTCATAACTCACTGTACATGTGCATTATGTTATTGTTGGAACCTCAATGTTGACACCACATAGTGAAGGACATTGTGACACTTTCACAAAGATATCATTTATTCATTAGTGGTGTTCTAAATTTTTTAAAGGTATTATTGATAACGAAATAATAAATTGTTGTTTCATTTTTAGTTGTTGACATTGGAAACTCCTAGTGTTTGTGACTCATTGGATTGTGGGGTTATTGTAGTTGGAGCGAGTTCTGAAGCATTGACCGATGTATGAAAGAGATTAGTTAATTTTATTTTTTGTTGTAATGATTTATAATGAAAAGTTTAATGATAATCATGTATGTATTTTAATTATTATTTTGATTATTGTTGTAGGAGCTTGTAACTCTATATTGTCAGCGTTCCCATCTCGTGGATGAACGCAATGACTATTTGTTAGTGGTAAGTGAATATTCTATTGTACGTATCTTATAATTCAATTTTGATGTATATTAGTCATTGATGTTTATACTTGTGATTTTATCAACTGGAGCTCTAGAGTATTCTAGAGAGGAGGACGAGTGAGCACACTCAAAAGAATCCAACATCATATTCATCTCCATCCACCCGACAGTTAAAGGTAGCTCATGATTTTTTTCTTCCCCTCATAGGAAATGACGAGATTAGGGACATTTTTTGTATGTCTATATGACATTTTTGGACATATTTTTTGTATATTATATATGGGACATTATACATCCATTTGGTTTTTAGGAAGTCTGTCTAATATTGGATATACATATGTGGCTTCATTCCCTCCAAGTATTTATAGTTCACTCTTTATGTATGTAGTTCATGTCTTATGTATATTGACGTGTTCTACTTCATGTTTAAATGGATGTCTTATGATTTTTAGATTGCAAATGCCTTACATATATTTATGATTTACATGTATCTATGTATATTGTTACTTTATGATTCATGCTTTATGGTGACATATATGTTTCATTCCTTCACTATAATTATATTTATCACTCATACCATACATGTATTCTTTTCACTTAAGTAAATATATATGTTTGCACCTTGTAAATTCATGTGTATGCTACATGCCTTATACGTTGTGTTGTATTGACATATATGCTTGTTGACTTAAGTGAATTCATATGTATGCTTCATTCTTTATATGCTTTGTGTATTCATATATAAACTTGTTGACTTAAGTGAATTCAAATGTTTGCTTTATTCTTTATGCATTGTGTATTCACATATATGATGTAGAGAAAGGACCTTTAACATGACAATTACTCAAAAATTATATAGTAGTTTTCACCAATCCCAACATAGGTACAACATATGTACTCTTCCTTAGACCATCGCTATTGGCCTATTTAGGGCTCTTTGAACATACATGCCTTGGACACTTAAAAATTTCATGATTTTTTAATATGGCCTAAAAGATTAGATACAAATCGCTTTCATTGGCCAAAACAATGTAATTACACATTTTTACAAAGCACATTTAATTGCTTATGTAATGGGGACAATCCTTTTGGTCTAATGGAGGCACAGACACAATGCTTTTACCAAACTCCTAACACCGACTTGTGAGGATTGTTTCAATATTATTAAAATGATTCTTTGACTCTTTTAACCCTGTATCATCTTAAAATGGAAGCACTTCCATGTTAAGATTGTTTAGCCCTCCTTAGGGGGTTTTTTGGGCCATTATCATGTTGTCCTCTCATTTCTGCACCTTTTCCATCTTCTGTGTTTGTTTAGGACCCTGATTGGGCCTCTCTTGGCACTGTTTTCCCCACCTGGCATATTTTCCAGGGGTCTTAACCCCTGGGTCAAGGTCGACCTTGAACTTGACCTAGGTCAAGGTTGAACTTGACCCTGACCTAGGTCAGGGTTGACCTCGACCTCGACCCAAGTCCCCCTTTTCCATTGAAAATTTTTCCAGATGCAGGGGGAAACTCAAAAGTCTATTTTGTTGCTTCCAGGTCGGCTGTTTCGGGCTTCGAAGTGGCGACTCTTAAAAATATATTTAATATAGGTCCATTTCTAGGGTTATGAGCCTAATTGGAATTTTATTCTCATATGTTGACCTCTCTATAAGTTTGTGCCCTAGACTTGTATATGGGAAGCCTTCTCCTCTCATTTTGGAGATATCATATCATCTACACATAATCTATCAAAACAATCGTCTACTCTCAAGCATCCATTGTTCTACATGATTTCAAGCTTCCAAGTGTTCAATCAAGGTTTTCAAGTCTTCTTCTCAAGCATTCAAGTTCTCCATTTAAGATCAAGGATTCAAGCATTCAAGCCTTTGAAGGGATTTGGTTCAAGTATTCAAGATTCATCATTCAAACCCTAGATCTATCCATCATGGTGGTGTGATCTTCCTTCAAAATTCTTTGTGCATCCTCAAGATTCATTCATTATTCCTTCAATGTGGATTCCAAGTATATAATAATGGAGGTTTTGATTTACATTTATGGTTTTTAATGTTGAGTCTAAAATTGTATATTAACATACTTGTTTACATTTGAAATACAATTGCATATCTATTGAATATCATAGCTTCGTTGTTAGATCTACTTCTACTACTTGCTAGAATTCTCCATTTCAATTTTGATTTCAAGGTTAATTCCTAAAATCAGGGTTTTATTAAGGCAAACCCCTCCCCCAACAAACAAAACCATTTTTCTTGCAAGTACAGGTACAAAATAATGAATTATAAAGTAGATTCGGATACCCTTTTTGACAAACTTTTGGGACTCGCGAACACATTTTTCGTCAGAGCATTGTAGGTCAAGGCCAACATAAAGGGGTACAAGTGTGCCACTGTATTTGGGTCAAGGTTGACCTGGCTTTGAAAAGAAAAATATTTCTGGGTTTTCTCTATCTCTGTATTTCCATTCCAAATCCGGTTGCAGAATTTCAAGAAACCCGATACAGATACCAGAAAACAACAATTTTCAGATCTGCTACATTTCAAGATAAGTGTTTCATTTCATCCTAATCTTTTAGATCTATTTTTTTACTTTATAATTAAGAAATTATATCCCCTTCTCCTCTTTATCCATAACCGATTGATTCCTTTTTGCATTGATCGTCTCCTTTCAGTTAATCAATTGGGATCTCGTTGTCTTGGATTAGGAGGCAATATATATCTACAACATTTTCCAAACAAACTCCCACGCCACACACACACACACACACACAAACACACATATTTATATCTTACATTTTGGTGAACATGCGATAGACAACTCTTTCTTTTTGGTGTTAGATCCTTTGCCTCTCTTCCTTAAGACTAGATTTTGCATGCATATTAGATTAGTTTTCTTTTATGCTCTTAAAATACAAAAAAGCTACATACTCATAAAAATACAAAAATATTTCTTGTATTTCATTCACTATGAAGATCTTTAAGATGCTTTGGTGTGTGGTTATTTTCCTCATTATTCTTCTCTTAGCATCTCTTTATAGTACTTATTATGTTTAAGAGAGTATCACCCATTTCATTATGTTTGTCACTCATGTCTCACTTGATTATGCTATTATGATATTGACTAATACTAGCCTTCCTACTTTCAAAACTTTCATTAAGAATTTGTGTGGCGGACTTATTGCTCTTTTGGATTATGTAAATAATTTGGTAGATGATACCCCATTTCCTAATCTTCCTAATCCTAATCCTATCCTTCCTAATCTAGTTCCTAATCTTCCCAATCCTAATCCTATCCTTCCTAATCCAATTCCTAATATTTTGACTCTTATTTCTCCATCTACTATCCCTAGTTCTTCCCACACTTATGGTGGGGCTCAAACTATGGTTCATGATGCAGAGGTGCAAGAATTATTTAATTTACCTTCCCCTTATCCAATCCATGATGATATTAAAGGGAAGGGAAAATAAATTTCTTCTAAACCAATCATTCCACCTTACACAACATTTTCTCATGACCACCGTGAACAATCACCTCCTGCAAAATCTTTACAAGTTATGTACACTACAAGATACAATATGGTGGCTAAACAAGGTTATAAGGGTTAAGGGCTTGGTGTTAATGAACAAGGTATTAAATATCTGGTTCATCTATCCCATAAACAAGATATTCATGGTCTAGGCTTTCCGCTATCTCAATTTAAGGTGGTTTATTTTGCTCGTCGCCCTCCTTTTCATGTTCTTCTTCCAACACCTTCCTTAGATTACCCTTATACCCCTCAAGATGTGGCTAAGAAGGTGTATGTTCAGTTAATGAATTATAAGAAAGAAATCTTTAAACCTATGCCGAAAGATTCTCTCTCCAAGTACAAATGTCCTTTTCACTATAGTAATACACATTTACTTGTTGATTGTGTGCATTTCAAGATGTATGTTAGAGAAAGAGATTCTTTAGGAATTATATCTCACTCTTGTGCGATATTACAATTTCTTCATAATTTCCATACGGGGAATACCCCTCGTTATTCTATAATATAGATCTTTCCCCCTCTTGTCTCTTGATTGGGGGGAAAGAGGTATTTCTTCCATTTTTTTAGGGTCCATTATTCTCTTAGCATGTATTTTGTTTTGAGCTTAATTGGTTATTCTTTCTATATTTTATCCCTATGGTTTTGTATTATGATATGGTACATCCTTCCTTTGTTCATAATCATCCATAGCTCTCTTCTAGTATTCATGATATCTTTTCTAAGACATTTGTTTTGCAAAGATATCTCTTTGTTACAACATATCCTGATCTGATTGGTATATCCCTTGCTTTCATCCCTGGGGGGCAAGGTTTTCCTTCTTTCTCTTTGTCTAAGGATCTACTTTCCTTAGCTTAGTGGTATTTGTTTATTTTGCAACATTATTTCCTTATAAAGACTTACGTTTTGGCTATGGATACCCTTTTATATGAGAGGTGATTGTCCTAGGTCATCACCTCTTCTTTATTTTGCAGATTATTTTCTTTATAAACTCTTGCCCTTGCTTTGGATTAGAGTTTTCATCCTTCATTCCAAGATTCCTCTTCCTCTTGATCGCAGGGGGCTTAATGATTGAATATTTGATCCCTCTTTGATTTTCTTTGAAAGATGATATTTTATCTAAAGCACTCCTTTATGGTGGGGGTCTTATTGATAAGATCTCTTCATCTTTGAGGATCCTTTTTCCATAAGTGACATATCCTTTTTCATGATTATATATGCTCTTAGATGTAAGGGTCAATACTCTTCACTAAGAATATAGTGTACATTGTTGCTAACAGGATATCTCCTTACTTTGTGGAGTAGGTATCCTCCTTCTCTTCCTTATCCTATCTATTAGGTAGCCACGATAAGGAGGGGGGTATATATAGGGTCTTCCTTATACCATAGTTTACATTTTACAACATGCTAAATCCTTGCAAGGTGTAACATAATAAATATTACATTTAAATATGTTTTGGGGGTAAATAAGATGCTCCCCTTTTATCCTTAAAATACACAAATGAATGGTCCAAATTGATTAATCCCAAAGGAAGGATCAATGCATAAATGAATCAATTGATTGGAAATAAGAATAAAGAAGAAGATCTTAAATTCCCGTTTTAGAAAAGAATGTGTGATGGATATAGAAAGATTAAGAAGTTTAATTGAAATATATAGGAGGAAGTACTAACCTTGAAATGTTACAGATCTGAAGAATGCTATTTTCAGGGGTCTGCACTTAGTTTATGGAAAATCTAAGGCCAGATCTGGAATAGAAATGCAGAGACAAACAAAACCCAAAAATATTTTTCTGTTCTGACATAGTTCCGATTTTGACCCTCAAGTCAATGCCACCATTGACCCATAATTTCCAATTCTAACCTAGGGCAGAATTGACCCAAAAAGTCTCAGACTGAAAATCTATTTCCAGATCCCAAAAATTTTCTGAAAGGGGTATCTGAATCTGCACTCTGATATGTTTTTCCAAGCCTGTACCTGCAAGAAAAATGGATTTTTTTGTTGGGGGGAGGGGTTTGCCTTAGTCAAACCCCAATTTAGGAATTAACATTGAAATAAATAATTTAAAAGAATGCTAGCAAGTAGTAGAAGTAGATCTAATAATGAAGCTATGATATTCAATAGATATGCAATTGTATTTCGAATGTAAACAAGTATGTAAATATGAAAGCTTGGACTCAATATTAGGAACCATAAACCTCCATGATTGTATGCTTGGAATCCACCTTGAAGGAAGAACATAAAGGTATTTGAGGATGCACAAAAGATCTTGAAGGAAGATCACACCACCATGATGGATATATCTAGGGCTTGAATGATGAATCTTGAATGCTTGAACCAAATCCCTTCAAAGGCTTGAAAGCTTGAATCCTTGATCTCCAATGGAGAATTTGAATGCTTGAGAGGAAGACTTGGACAATTTGAAAGCTTGAAAACATGTAGAAAAATGGATGCTTTAACTTTTTTCTTGATGACTTCTTGCTTAGGGAGACTTAGAGCTTGATTCGTACTTGATTTGATAATTCGTGCTTAGAGAAAATTAGAGGAGAAAACTTCCTTATATATGAAACTAGGGCACAATATTATAGAGAGGTCTACATAGGAGAATTAAATTCCAATTAGACATATAACCCTAGAAGAGGACCTATACTAAATATAATTTAAGAATTGTCGCTTCGAAACCTGAAATAGTCGACCCAAAAATAGGAAATGAACTTTTGATGACCTCCGATAGCCGACAGAATTCCAAAATAGAAAGGGGGACCCAGTTCAAGGTCAAGGTCATCCTTGACCTATGTCAAGTTTGAGGTTGACCTTGACCTAGGGAGTCAGAACCCCTGGAAAATGTGCCAGATGGGAGGGATGGTGCCCGGAGAGGTCCAATCAGGGTCCTAAACAGGCACAGAAGTAGGAGAGGATGCAAAAATGAGGGGACAATATGATGGTGGTAAAAAATACCCCCTAAGGAGGGATGAACATTATTAACATGGAAGTGCTTCCATTTTAAGATGATACATTAAGCCCCCACTTTAGCAGGAGTATGGAAATCAAACATACTCATGGTAAAGTTAGAAGAAAGACTCTGGTGGATCGCAACGAGGTAGAACATCACTTAGTTAAGGACATGAGATCCCAAACCAAGGATTCTAATTAAATATACATGCATAGAGATATGAAAGTAAAGAGAAATTAATCATAGAGAACATACATGACTACATAAGCAAGACAAGAGAAATACTATAGATAACATAGCTTCATGATCTAATCCTACTAGCATGAAAGCAAAAGAGAGAAAAGAGATAGTGATTACCTTGCCTAGTAAGATTCCCACCTTACCATGAATCACCAGGGAGGGAGATCCCAATAGGTTCACCCATAAACTGGGCTTTGTAATTGTAATGCGTCTTCTGACAACTTTTGAAATATCCATAGATCCACATTCTTGTATCACTATGGAATATAAAATACGTATCTTTTCAGGATTTAGAAACTTATGTGCGTTACCTTCCAAGGATTTAGCATATTGTAAAATGTGCATCTCTCCAGGATTTAGCAACTTATGTGCGTTACCTTCCAAGGATTTAGCAAAAGTAAAAATAAAAATGTGTGTCTCTTCAAGATTTAGCAACTTATATGTGTTTCCTTCCAAGGATTTAGCATAAAAATAAAAATAAAAATGCGTGTCTCTTCAGGATTTAGCAACTTATTTGCGTTACCTTCCAAGGTTTTAGCATGTTGTAAAATGTACACTATAGTATAAGGGAGACCCTATATATGCCCCACTCCTTATCATGACCACCCATTAGGTAGGATAAGGAAGAGAAAAGAGAATGCCTACTTCACAAGGTTAGGAGATATCCAGCTTAACAACAATATACACCATATCCTTAGCAAAGAGTATCGACCCTTACCTCTAAGAGCATAGATAATCATGAAATGGATATGTCACATATGGAAAAAGGATCCTCAAAGAGGAAGAGATCTTATCATCAAGACCCCCACCATAGAGGAGTGCTTAGGATAAAATGTCATCTTCTAAAG
>MU218144.1:0-11230 GCA_018584345.1 Thuja plicata | reverse complement strand
CCACCCCATAAATATATCGTAGACAATACACACGGGAGGTGTTGCTGTTTGTTGGTGGAATTGCTCGTCCAACCAAGCGTCGAAAGGGTGTTGAAGTTTTTCGGCCATCTCGAAGATAAGGCTCATCGACTCCAGGGGAAGGAGGTCCATCCTCTCTCGTCCATGTAAGCCTTCCACGGCGGGCGTGGGAAGGGCAACCAGGCGAATGTCGAGATCGTCTTTCAAATCTTGATGAAGATGTTCGTGCAGGAGTGAGACGTTAGCAGGCGTCGTGACATAACTGACCGCAAGGCCGTTGGAAGCGAGGAGCTTTGCGAGGTCGAAGAAAGGAATGGAGTGACCCAGAGCTGGATATGGCACCGCCACAACATGAGGTTTCTGCAACCCACTCATCTTTGCCAACCAACACAAAGCTGCAGAAATGAGATTAGTCTGTAACAGCGGATTAGTCTATAAATTGTTGGTTTTTTTTGCTAGGGAAGATGCTATTTTTGGCTTTTGTTCTTCTTTCGTCATGAGTGACGAATTCGATGTCAGTAATGAGAGCACAATTTTTAAAAAAATAGATCGATGGCGACTCGTGACTTGCAAGTGGTGATGGTCGAGGAAGGAGCCGGATATGCAGCTGACAGATTCCCACGCCCCCACTCACATGCATCATATTGTAATATACTACCACTTGCACCGAAAGAAGGTGCAAGAGATATGCTGATAGGTTTTTGATGTGAAAGCATAATTGAAGGTTTACATAATTAAAGGAAGTGTATTTAAGTGTTGATCTACAAACAAGTGCCATTGTAGACGGAAGTCTTTACATAGCAGCATCCACTTTGGGTGAAATAAATTTACAAAACTATAGTTTTCGTAGGTCCTTTCATCATAAAAAGATAGCATTGAAATGCATTGGAACACATTAAAAAATATTATATTTCTAACTATAAATATTCTTTATTTCATCTTCTTGATCAGCTAGCTGTGAACATGAAGAAGTGAAAAAGGTCTAATTGGTAAGCAACAAAAATTGGCTCAAATGAATGAAGGGAAAATTTTGAACTGTAATACTAAAAAAGTGGGTGGGCAAGTAACTTCACATACCTGAACTTACTATGAGATCAATTGCAAGCGAGCTTTTTTATTTATTTATTTATTTATTTAATTTTTTTTTTTTATAATAATGTTGTAAGGATTTTTTTTCATTTGCAATAGCGATCCAAAGGGAAGGGGGGCTCTATATAGACGCCCTGCAAGGATTCGACTTTGGAGAATGTTGATAAGGCGAGGCCTTGTCTTTTAGTTTTACACAAAAAGTTAGTGGATTATATCATAAATGCATAGTTGGCCTTATATAAAAGGTACATATTTTTCAAAATTTCTTAATGTAAAGATATATGAATATCAAGCATGCAAATGTACAACATGTAATTGTGAATATATAATGTTTGAGTTTCTTTGGATAAAGAATATAAGTTATGAAAATTGTAACAAAAGGAAGAAATTGAAATCTTATCTAAAGAGGGTTGTATTGAAAAATGTGTACATGTACTTATTATTTTGAGAGAAGATGTAGTAATAAATCTTTCTTTTTCTTGATAATTGTTTAAGGAATCAAAACAGAATGGTGTTTCTATTTTTTATTTACAGAAAGAATTCCTTACGCTTATTGAGGCTAGATGTGCTAGTAATTTTATTTTTTCTAGAGAGGATGTTGGAGGTGCATGATGCTTTACAATCTATGGTGGTTTGTAGAGTGTGGAGGAAGTCATCTCAATCAAAGATTAAAAAAGGGAAGGTGGTGAGAGAAAGGGGGTTCTTAATGATTTTTTTTGGACCAATGTTAATCTTGTAATAAAGTCCATAAATGTTCTCTCCCATTTCTCATTAGGTATGGGAAATGGTTTTACTAATCCCACTGGTATATGTGCTCCTCTCTATTCAATTAACAAACTAATAACTTAGTAGAGAAATTGCAACTCAATACATCATAACAATTATGTTTTCAGTACGAAGTTGATATCTTGCAAAAACGACCTGCAACCTTGCCGCCCAAAAAGCTTTTTTGAACTACTACCATGGCGGAAATTGTTTGGGGGGGCGAACCTCCCCCCATCCCGGGGACCCTACACCCGACCTGATCTCTGGAAAAGGTACTTCAGATTCCCTGCCACATCCTGCTCCCAAGGCTGACTGGAAAGGTGTGCTAGTTGGGACCTAGGTGGAATCTGACCCCACCCTAACGCTCACTATCCTAATAGAGGAAGGAACAAAGATCACTCTCCCTGACTCTGTTGTTGAAAAGAACATGGCGGAGCTTAACTTGGCTCTGGTGGGACGGTTCTTCAACTTCTGCCCCTCCATTGACATGGTTCGAAGATGGGTGGGAAACCAATGGAAACTGAAGGGGAGTGCGGTGGTGTCAGCCATGCCTGGAGGCCTCTTTCTCTTTCGCTTCACGGCTGCTGAGGATCTGTCTTTCGTCCTCTCTGGATCTTGGCTCTATGGGAAACACCTTCTCACCTTGGCCAAGTGGAAATTGGGTTTTGACCCCTCTGCGGACCTCAGCAAGATGGCGCCTGTCTGGGTCTATCTCCCTGGTTTTCCCCTTGAGTTCTGGGATGAGCAAGTTTTTTGATGGATAAGCAACTCATTCGGGCACTACATTTCAGCGAATCTTGTAACCCTCTCTAAATATCGTCTGGTTTTTGCCCATTTTTGTGTGAATGTGTCTATTAATAAGACTCTTCCTAACTTCATCGTCCTCAAATCTAAGCTGGGGAAATGGACACAAGCTATTGTCTATGAGAATGATACCCTATTCTGTGAATGCTGCAACTTGAAGGGCCACACGAGGAAGGATTGCAAGGCCCCCAAAAGGCTTGAACCTAATCTAAAGCAAGCTTCTCTGGTGATGAAATCTTCAGAGATTCCCTCGGGATCACTCCCCCCACCATTGACGGGGGACGCTCCCAATGAAAAAGGGGTCGTTGAGACTATGACTCAGGGCTGTGATCCTATTTCTAGGATGGTAGAGGTTGTGTCAGGTCTTGAAGAGGGGGAAATACCCACGGGGATTGTGCAGGAGAAAACCATAGTTGAGGAGATCAAGCAATGCAGTACCGTTGCCCCTGCAGCCCTCTCATAGGTGGTACGCAACCCCGTTATCCCCAGCCTGGGGTTGGAAAAACTACCTTTTTTTAGCCCAGGCTTGGCGCTTGTCCAGACAAAACTCAATGTATGTGCACTGACAAACTCCATATCCAAAGGCCCTCCATCACCCCCTGTGATGGAATTTGTTCTCAATCCTTTGACCGCAGGTTCCCCGGTGGCCCTGGATTGCTCCACACCCTTAGGAACCATGATGACTGGGGACCAGGAATGACAAACTCAAAGTAAAAGGACCCAACAAAAGAGAGTGGATGTGGGAGTTGACACCAAATTGGGACGGCCGATGGACATAGCCAGAAGATAGAGGAGCATAATAAAGGAGATTGCTGCAAGAAGACAACAAACCCTGGACCTCAACCAAAAAGGTAAGAAATGATTGTTCTATCATGGAACATTAGGGGACTCAATAATCCCCAGAAACAACTTGCTGTTAAAAAATACATTTTTGATTATAAAATTGACATTTTGTTAATTCAAGAAGTTAAAATGTCTAAAGATAACTTTGAGGCGTTAGTGGGAAGACTCTGGCTTGGGGCCAATTTTTTCTACTCTGAGGCTCAAGGAGCTTCGGGAGGTATTGCCACCCTCTGGAACCCTTCCAAAGTTAGGGGTGTTGCTTATAGTGTTTCCCACAACCACCTGGCTATTGCCTTCACTTCCCCGCTTGAGAACTGGCTCTGTTTTAACATTTATGCCCCAAATTCCTGGCAGGGAAGACTGGGGGTTTGGGATGAGCTAAAGATATTCCTCTCCAATCTTCAAGATTCCAAGATCATGGTTGCGGGAGACTTCAACTCTCCCCTGTTTCCCTCTGAGAAATGTGGAGGTATTATAGACTATTCTGACAGCATGAGATACTTGGAAAACTTTGTGGGTGAATGTGGTCTTTACGATGTGGAGCTGAGGGGCAACCCCTTCACTTGGACTAACAATAGGAAAGGTAGTCACCTAATTCAAGTCTGTTTGGATTGGGTCCTACTTTCTTCCACCTAGGACCTAGGCGCCACCTCCTCCCTGGTTTCCCTCCCCAGAAAAACTTTAGACCACAACCCCCTTCTCCTCAAATGAGTGGATGTTAGATATCAGTACCCAAATCCCTTTAGATATGAGATTATGTGGGCCTCCCACCCCATTTTCCGTGACAAGGTTCAATATTGGTGGTCTACTCCAGTCAAAGGTTTGACAATGTTTAGGGTTGCTACCAAGCTTGAGATTATCAGAGAGGAGGTTAAGGGATGGAGAAAACACACCTTTGGTGATATTTTCCATACCAAAAAGACGCTAAATGAGAAACTTGATTCTCTCCAATGAATAATGGCAAGGGGTGACCTTTCAGAGGATTTACATTTGGAAGAAGAAAATACCAAGAAAAGCTGGAAAAATACTCTGGCCAATGAGGAAGTCTTCTGGAAGCAAAGATCTAAGGTCCAGTGGCTGAAGGAGGGGGATCACAACACGACTTTCTTCCATCAATCGGCCTATAAGCATAAAAAAGAAACTCCATCACTAAACTGAGGAACACTGGGGGAGCAGAGATTTCAGACCCTATCCAACTTGGAGGGTTGGCCATTGATTACTTCTCTAGTACTTTCACAAATTCATCGCCTGGGGACCTGGTTTCTCTACAGGAAAATCTCATTGCACAACTCCCTAGGGACATCACGGTTGAGGATAATGATATGCTCTTGTCAAGGGTCTCAGATGAGGAGGTTCATAAGGCGGTCTTCTCCATGGGATCCTACAAAGCCCCTGGTCTAGATGGTTTCCCCCCTGATTTCTTCCAAGAGTATTGGTATATTGTTAGTTATGATGTCATTCATGTTGCTCGGGACTTCATCAGATGCAAAAAACTATTAAAAAAACTCAATGAAACTTTTATTGTTTTGGTCCCTAAGTGTGCGGAGCCAATTGTCATGGAGGATTTCAGACCCATAAGTCTGTGCAATACTCTGTATAAGGTCTTTTACAAAATCTTGGTTAACAGAATCAAACCCCTGCTTGACAAAATAATTAGCCCCAATCAGAAAGGTTTTGTTCCTGGCAGACAAATTATGGATGTTGCCATCACCGCCCACGAAATCATCCACTTCATTGACCGTAGTAGAGTTGCTAGGATGGCCCTCAAGCTGGATGTCTCTAAAGCTTACGACAAAGTCCATTGGACTTTTCTCTACAAAGTCTTGGCTGATTTCGGATTCTTGGAACAATTCATAGACCTTATTAAGTGTTGCTTGGAGACGGTGAGGGTCTCGGTGTTATTCAATGGTAAACTTGGAACCAAATTTTACCCTGGTAAAGGGCTCCACCAAGGGGACCCCCTATCTACCTACCTCTTCATCCTCCTTGCTCAAGTTCTTGGACAGAACATGATGGATATGGCCCGCACAAGAGAAATTGTGGGGATTAAGCCGACCACCACTCTGCAACCTGCTATCCTGCAACAGTTTGTTGATGATACCTTCTTCTTTGGAGCCTCTCGGTTAGAGGAGCAGCTAAGTGGAAACAACTATTGGACAATTATGCGATAGCCTCGGGCCAACATATCAACTATCACAAAAGCTAGATGTTCTTCTTCAACACTGAGGAATTGTTCCAGAAAAAGATATTGAAGATTTTGGGTTGCTAGGCCGACAAACTTCCAGCCACTTATCTTGGCCTCCCACTGACGATCAAAGACATGAAGAACGACTTCTGGAATTCTATTCTTGAAAGAACCCAAAAGAAACTGGTAGGCTGGAAAGGTAAAATCCTCAGCAATGCTGGTAAGCTTCAACTCCTTGCTTCTTCTCTCCAGGGAATTCCAGTCTATTTTTAAAATCTTTGGTTTCATGGCTGACAAGTTGGAAAAGATCCAATTCACCATCCTCTAGTCAGGATCGGAAGAGAAGAAACACATCCCACTGGTCTCCTGGGATACTGTTTGTCTCCCCAATACCTTAGGGGGGCTGGGGTTAAGGAAAATATGTAACCTCAATAGAGCCTTGCTCTCTAAGGTTGCTTGGACCATGATACAGGGAAATGCTGACTGGTGCAGAATCATGGAAGCTAAGTATCTGGATGGGGGCCGCTTCTGTAAACTCTTTATGGTGCCTGGACTTCCAGGGGGCTCTAAAATCTGGAACAACATCCTCAAATGTAGGAGTATTATAGAAAAGGGAGCCATCTGGTCATTGGGTAATGGTCAGGACATCAGATTCTGGGATGACCCCTGGCTGCCTGATTCCATTCTGGGGAACTCCTGTTTCTCTCAGTTAAAGAAGGTCATATCCCTTGCTATTGGTTCCCAGGTCTCGAACTTCATCTCCAATGGCAAGTGGATTTATCTCCTCCCGCACCTCTAGTTCAGACCAGACTTGACCATCCTTGCTGCTAAACTTAGGGAACTCCTACTGTTGATCCACATACCTCTAATTGATAGACCTGATAGATTGCTCTGGAGACATACTCGACATGGTGGATTCTCTGTCAAATCAACTTATGGACTGCTTATCAATGATTGGGCTGATGTTTCTTTTTGGAGGAAGGTTTGGTAGCCACAATTAATCCCCAAAGTCAATTTTTTTGGTGGACTACCCTACATGGGAAAATCCTCACGCTTGACAACCTTGCTAAATGTGGGTTTAGCCTTGCCAACCATTGCTACCTTTGCAAGAAAGATGTCGAAAGCTCTAATCATATCATGCTCCACTATGATTTTGTTGATGGGTTTTGGCAGGAGATTCTCTCAAGACTCAACCTCCCGTGGGTGTCTAATCACAACATCTAGGACACTCTCCTTGAGTGGAAATTGCCGTCTTAGCACCCGATGATCAAACTCCTCTGGAACCAAATCTCGCCAACTTTCTGCTGGGTCATCTGGAAGGAACACAATAATAGGATCTTCAGAGAGACTGAACTCAATCCTAAGGAGGTCTTCTATGCTAGCTTGAGACTCATACAAGACAACTTGCTGGTGGGGAGCTGGAAAATCCCTTCTTTCCCCCCCCCCCACCAATTTTGATTGGAAGATTTCCAAGGCCTGGGGTCTTGGCAAGGGGTTTGATAGATTTGACAACTCTAAACTTAGAGCCAGACAAGTTACTATTTGGGCCCCTCCCCAGGACAACTGGTACAAACTCAATTTTGATGGAGCTTCCCAGGGTGGCAGACAGGCGGGAGGGGGAATTATAAGAGATCAATGGGGGAGACTGGTTGCCGCCTATGCTGGCCCCCTCATTGACCACTCGGTTAATTAGGCTGAGGCTATGACACTCCTATGGGGATTAAATTTCACCCTGAACTGCGGTTGCACCAGGATTGAAATTGAGGGGGACTCCAAGGTCATTATTGAGGCTGCTAGTGGTTACTCCTTGGCTGGATGGTAGGTTGAACCTATTTTTTTGGAACTCCGGAGGCTTTTTCTTCGCTTTGTTCAATCCACCATAAAGCATACTTAAATGGAAGGGAATTCTGTCATCGATTCCATGGCGGCTGTGGGATTGCAGATGGATGGCTTAAGTTGCTGGCGCGCTGCTAATCAACTACCAAAAATACTTAGGACCTGCTTGGGCGGGAAACGAGAAAAAGTAATAACAATACCCGTGATGTTTGAAAATCAAAATCTAAATTGGGTGCTAAATGGAAGACCCCAAAACAATATCCATTTGAGCTTGCCTAGGTTTCGTATTTGGATAGGCCACATGGCCATGGATAGTTGGATCTGTTTTTGGCGGAGGAGGTGGATTTCCTGCGTCACCCTCTCCATAAAGTGTCATAATGTCTTTTTATGTGATCAGAGCTTTAGGATGATTATTAAAGGATTTGGCCAAGATTTTTTTGATTGTAATGATGGTTTACAATGCCGCTCACACGTGCTAACCTCGGTGGCGACCTTAGTGGAGATTTTTGTGCCTAATGACAATTATAAATTAGCAAGTTTTCCTACGTAAAAAGATAGATGCTTAAAGGTCGGTTATTACCCCACTTTTTCTACTTCATGCAATGGCTTAGCTTTTTCTCTTGCTCTGGTTTTTTATGGGTTTTTGCTGAGAAGGGTTTTGATTCTCTCTAGGTCTGGAATTCTTGGGTGAAGACTGCTCAAAACTACTCTGCAAACATGGGAGGGGACCGCCATAGGATTGAACCTGACAGAATCGAGGAAGAATTCACCTCTGACCTGATGGTGATGTATTTTTGCAAGGAGGGTGGGATTCTGCTCTTTATGAAATGTTTGGCTGGGCATGATGAGATAATTTCTCGCCAGTTTGGCAAAAGCTGGAGTGAGAGAAGAGTTACTATTAACGACATCACCTTTGAGATCAATGAGGATGTGATTGGCAAAGCCACCAGTATGGCAACCACAGGCAGAAAGTGGAAAAAAACCACTAAAACCCAGGCCAGAGCAGAGTTCGACCAGTTCTTTGTAAATGACGAGAAACCTGTGTCTAAGAATGGGGGTTATAGCATGGTAGATCTTCTTGAATTCTGGCCGAAGATGTGTAAGATCATGATGAAATATTTCACCTTGGAGGGCAGGTTTGGTACTTTCTACAACTATCACCTTCCCTTTCTTAATCATCTTAAGCATAAATTGTTAATTTCAATGCCTTTTTACCTTCTGCATTCTCTTGAGAATATGGTGGTGGCAGTTAATGAGGCCATCTCTTTGGGCAAAAAACCTATTTTCCTGCATCAGGGGCTTATCTTTAGGATTTACCACTTCCACTGGGCCCTCTGCCCTCCACCCATTGTGGATATTACCCAACTGGCTCAACATAATCTGTCCCTGTTTGTCTCCCTAAACCAAGGCATTCCCTCACCTTCAGACTCCATTGGTGGTTCTACCCCTGCGGTTAGCCCTAACTCCTTTGGTATCCACCTGACCCCTACTCCCTATACGGGTAGCAAGCATGACCTTACCCTGGAGGACTCTCCCCAGCCTGCTAAAAAGGGCAAAAAGATTTATATTAACCTCGATTGCCCTCTAAAAGTTGACCCTCTACCCACTAGTACCCGCCGGTCTCCCCGGCTTGCCAAAGAAAAAGGGAAATGACCAATGAAGGGGCTCTTTGACAAAGAGGACGTTTCGGTTGAATCCCCTAGCAGGGAGGATAATCAGACTAATACAGACCAAGAAGAGGGTAAAATTGAAAAATAGGACAAAGAGACCGATGTGGGTAAAGACATTTCTAGCCTGGATAACAGGACCGAGGACCCTAAGTCTGCTGTAGGCTCCAGCCTGGTGGGAAAAATTAAATTCCAGATGGTTAATCTAGAGATCTCAGTGGGAAAACTCAATGGTGACTTGGCTAACACCAATAGGAGGTTGGCGGATGTTAGTAAGTTTTCCCTGAAAGTAATGCATGCCTCCTCCACTACCCTATACCTACTGAATGAACAAGCCTCGCCTGGGAAGGAATCGGTGGATGGAAACAAAGAACTCTTTGAGTTCCTCAATGAAGAGTGGGCGGACCTACTGCTGTCAATGCGCTTATGGGACAGGAAGGGCTCCAGCTGAAGATGAAGTATGGGATGGGGTGCTACCACACTGCGGACCCCAAGCCCTATTTTTGGACCAGTCGTTTCTGTTTTAAGATTAAGACTTTTTTAAATAGCCCTGCGTGGCTTCATATTTATTTTTGGCTGCATAACTCTGATACTGTTAATTTTTGGGACACTTTCCGCTGCTGGTTCAACTTTTTTGTTGTGGTTTTTGATAGAGTTAGATAGTATACTTGTTTTACTACTGATGACAGTGATGATTTAATATGCTATTAAGTCTGTCCTGTTAGCTATTTTGTACCTCAGGTCAACACCCTCTTGCTGCTGCTATTATAAAAAAACAAACTAATAATTCCCTAATAATATGGTTCAACGCATCTACTTTAAGGCCTTTCCATGACAACCTTTCCCTAATATGTTTGTAGATCTTTTAATACCCTTGATGTCCAGCTAATGAATTGCCATGGTAGTTCTTCAAAATTTATTTCTTAACCTTTGATCTGGATGTGATTTATTTCATCCCCAAGAGACCCATTCATAAGCCATGTTTGAATCCACATGTATGTTGTTGACATGATTTGACAACCTCTACACAACATTGAAGTATTTTTAAAGTTTAATTTTAATGTAAGGAGTATTGTCGTGTACATAGTATTGATTAGCATGCAATTTTCTGAGGAAAGTGCAAAAGACAACCAATATCAATATTTTAAGATGCATACTCAACTAAAAAGGGAAAATTAATTAAAAAATACTAATGAAATAAATTGTATAAATGAATGAGAGTTAAATAATTTTTCCAACCATGTCAAATAAATGTTAATCAAAAGATAAATTAAATTATCTTATAAAGGTTCTGTACGCCTCCCTTTCCGGTCCCCACAGCTTTCCAAAGGCGAGGGTTAGTAGCAAAGGTTCACAAATGAATGCAAACCAGGTATATAATGACTACTAAACAAATAACAGAAACATGAGCAATAAAATGTACAAGCAAGAGAAAGGAAGACAAATAAATGCAAACCCCACGATGCTTGAAAATTCTATTGTTTCTCTCTACTCCTTCCGAAATGCTATTCTTGATGCTCAGTATTGGCGGGGTAGCGTCTATGACTTGAGAAGCGTCGAGAATTTGATAATTGAAATGTGTGTGTGGTTGCAAGATGGCTTGAATGCTAGAACCAAACTGACGGAGTAATGGTGCATGAGAGCTTGAAATCCTGGACCCTTCAAATGGTTATGAAGGGTTTATTATATAGGATTTGGTGATGATATGAACGGTTGAGATCAATCCCAGAGATGGGGAGATGAACGGTTGAGATCAAAAGGAATAAGAGAGGTCCTTAGTAAACTCCACCTCTTCATTTAGTAAAGAGGAGATAGGGTTTGGTTAACTGAAGAGCTATTTATGAGTTACCTTTTTGAACTGAAGAGGTGGGTGAAGTTACCCATGTGGACTGGAGAGATGGGTGGAGTAACCCATGTGATCTAATTGGAGTTATGTCTTTGAAGATAAATGAGTATTTAATTCATTTATTTAATAATTGTTTTCAACATGTGAGATAATTGAATTCTTTTTAATTAAGAATTG
>MU218132.1:73778-83917 GCA_018584345.1 Thuja plicata | reverse complement strand
CTTTTTTGGGACTGTTTGGTTGCCCTGGAAGATGGATTTGTAAATCCACATTCCAACAGTTAAATCGACGTAGTGCTCCGGACCCGACAAGATATATAAACCAATTTAATCATACAAACCTTGGAGTTCACTGGACCCGACGGCGAAGTTAAAATGGCTTTAATCTCTATGAAAACCATGGAGATGAAAGTCATTCCACCTCTTTAGCAGGAATTTGGACATCCACATTTTTGCACAAATGAGGATTTGAAAATCCGTATTCACATTCAATTTAGAGGTCACCAAACAAGGAATTGCACCCCATAACCGGGTTATGGGCTGCATAACCCGGTTATGGGGTGCAACCAAACAGGCCCTTAGCTCTTCCAGCCTTGACGGGTCTTCTTTCTTGGTCAGTACCGTAAGTGTGTGAATGGTCATATCATTGCCCATGAAGAAGGAAATGTGTTCCTTTGTTGCTGCTCTGTTGTAATATGCCTTCGCCGATCTATTATCTACTTGGTTGTTTCAAAAATAAAAATAAAAAAAGTCAACATCCATTTCTCTCAGCTTGCTGAGCTTAAGTGTGTCTATCTTCTATAATTTTAGACAGTATCTATTGTGTTTATTGAAATGCTATTTTAATTCTTAATTCAATTTAAAAATAAAAAAAATAAAAAAGCTTAATCACAAGAATAAAATGAATGTGGAATAGTTAAAGGAGGAACCTACATACTAGAGAGCATTGCTGTGCCACTCAAAGGAGTAGCTTCCAAAGGGGACATGCATGGATTTACATTCATAAGATAGGATTAGATTATCCGATGGGGCATATGTTCTTTTGTCGCAAAAGGTAAAAATCACATGGATATGGAACATATAAAATGGGTCAAACATGATCAATTGAAGTTAGGTGACACCGAGAAGCGCATGTTAGTATTAATTAGTTATCTTTTCGTAGAACTCCCATTCCAAACGAGACGAGATATGTATAATCAAGGATAGGCAGCCTAGGTATTTAATTGAGACATACACCTTGCTTCAAAAAAGGTACAAATCATATGGATGCATGACATAAGAAATCTGGGTGTAAGATATAGAGATAGGTTACAATGAGATATAACGTTGTCAAATGGGTAAAAATCATATGTCAAATGGGTAAAAATCATATGGGTGTTAGATATAGACATTATTAGATGAGGTTTTTTATTTGACACATTTAAGATTTTTTTAATTATTCTAGTGCTAAAAAGATCTTGATAATCAAATATATGAATTGTAAAATGATTCACACATGTTAATGTAAACATGATCAAATATGTTAAATTATTTTCTTTATTTGATTGTTGATGTTAATGCTAGATATTATGTAATCAAATGTTGCTAAGTATTGGTAGAGATTTTAACAACTTGAATTTTATTACATATAACTAATACTTATACATAAATATAACATTAAATCAAGGGTGATTATACCTAGTATATGATGCAACTACCCACTTAAATATTGTTTTTATTTTTTTTGGCATATAATTGAATTAGAACCATGATCATGAGGACAAATTTGCATATTTAAACATGAATGAGGTCACACTATGTGTTTAATAAGATTAGATTGTGGACAAGGATTGACTTAATGACTAATCAAATTAATTAATTAATTTCAATAATATTTAATTACTTAAAATACACAAATAAGCATAATGTTAGGTGGTATGAAGTTGGCTATGTAGGTCCAACTATGCATAAAAATGTTTTATTTATAGCTAAAAATGTAGTAAGATATCTCCTCAAATTAGGCACAAAAGTTAATTAAAAAGGCATCACCATTATTTTTTGTCACTCACTTCAAGGTCCATGTGAATCTTTAAGTAATAATTATGCATCTCTAAGTATGCTCATTCTAAAACCTGCATAAAGTAGATGCAATAGTGATATGAACCTATAGTTCATAAAAAGATGAAGATTAGACTTTCATATTTTAAATTTATTCATATGTTATCCTAAGAGTTTTGCCAAACAAGATATTTCTTTTGAGTATCCTATAACTCACATGATAAATGAAATGTAAAAATGAGAACATTGGTGCTCATTTATACCCCCATGCCCTCTTGATTGACCACCCCCACATGGTGTAATTGATTGAAGAGCTAATCAATTTAATCAATGATAGTTCATGAGCATATAAGAGTAAATTGACAATAAGTGGCCATTAAGTAATTGTAATCATAAGCATGTGATAAAATTATTAATAATAGGGATGCAAGTGCATAAATTATTTAGGCATGAAAGTATAAGAATCATAATGAGAATGCTACACACTATGAGAAGTGTAACAATGAATTAGAAATAATGTCAGAAAATTTGATCATTGTCCCATCATGGGTATAATAGTGTGATGCAACTCATAATAGATAAAAATAATCATGAAAGCACAATAATTGGTCCCAATGTGAAATCCATGAACATGAGCACACATAATCTAGATAGATAGGATAACAAAGAACAAGATAATTGTGATGTAACTGTCTTGAGAAAAAAACAAATATAAATACTTACAATATCTATTGTGGCATCCATAATTGCAATAAAACATAGGGTAAGATACAATATGATGAATGGAATCACTGACACGAAGGCCAACAAAGTATGATATATAAAAGATAAATGACATAAAACCCCAATAGTAGGAAGGATCACTAAATATATAAACTATGATCATAAGATAAGTGAAATATATTTACATAATCAAATATTTAATGACTAGAAGTGGAGAAGCCTAATCTTCTCCAATGTAGAATAAATATGATATATTATAACAATAAAAGAATACAATACATGAAATTAATATTTCTTATATATAATAATATAAGTTCAATATAAATAAGAGTGCATTTAAAACATGATAATGTAATATCAATAAAGAAAAGATGAAATAATATAATGCTTTAGAATATAAGAACCAATAATAAATATTCAAAATAATCATATAAAATTGTATAATTAATAGAATAATAATCATATTGACTATAAATAATAGTTGGGTGACAATGGAAGTCATCTAGTCATAAGAATTTATGTGGGATTGACTATAAATAATAGTTGACTAAGAATTGGAAGTCGTCATGGAATGGGCCAATAGTTTGGTGGGGCTCAATTGTAAGTATAGTACTTATAGTTATAATATTTAGTCTTGCAACATTTTTTAACTATATATTATCAAAAAATAATTCACATGTAAATAAAAATTAAAATGTTGGTGAAGATGGACTCATACTTGAACACATGAGATTCTATGAATTTATATAGAAAGAGCATAATTTCATTCATTGGCAAGTAAATCAATATATATTTTTTATTATATGTAATTTATAACATAACTATTTAGTGTGTGTCATTTTTAAAAATAAGGTGCTCATTTAAATAAGGTATTGTTGTGTATAGTGGAAATGGGATGCAATGTTATGCCTGGATATTATATCCCATAATCCAAGCATACATTGGAATACAAATCCACCACAAAGTGAATCTGATTAGCACAACCAAGAGAGTAAAGGTGCCAATGCGAGATCTACACAATATTGGGTTTGATTCCAAGGAAATGATAATGAAATGAAATGTAAATAGTTGATCTGATTTGTAAAGGTAAGAAAAAGGAAGAAGAGATAAGAACAAGTGCACGTGGAAATGGAATGGAGAAAATTGTACTTTGGATCCAGATTTCCCAACTGTTAGAGTCTTAGAACCTACTATAGCTTTGTATCTAGAAAACTAGGATATGTAGCAGCCTACACCTAAAATTTCACTTAAAACTGGGAGGGACAACAAGGTCGACTTATTCCTACACTTTTTTGCTCAGAACTCCAGGGATGCTTTGTCTTTGTGTCTGGAAGGGTTCTCTGGATTTACATTTGGATCTAGGACTGTATGAACCCACAGATCTAAGAAGTTGTGTGTGTGTGGCTATTTAGGGGTTTACCCCAAATATGGGCTCAAAAGCCCAGGGATAAGTAGGCTAGTTGACTTTTTCTTAAGGGCAAGTCGGTTAGTCAAATTATCCCACCTAAAACTAGCCAAAATTTGGCTTGTAGATCCTAGTCAGTCTGTAGATGTGAGATATGAACAAATAGTTGATTACAATGTCATGATTGAATCCAAGTCCATAAAAGGTGAAATAGGGCCTATGAGATGAGATGAATTTGGTGATTGGGGGAAAAATAAAGGAGGACACCTAGAAATAAGGTCCTACCTCAATTTTGAACAAGTTCAGAGAGATTAAAGGACCCATATTTGAATTAGGTGTGCATTAGGTGCAATTATGAAGTCCTAGAATGTAATCTATAATGTAAATACAATAAGGCAAGTGCTAAATAATCATTAAATTATAGAGCACAGAGGTGCTTGCAATTTAGGATGATACATGTTGTAATAGTAAAATAATATTATTCTTATGTGTACAACTATTGGGGTAACAATGTACACACATTTAATTATATCATACTAATAGTTTGTCCTATTTAAAATATAGTTTAAAAGGCACCACAAAAATATCGTATTTTGCCATGAAATGTGAAGGATGGTAAACAAAATTCTCAAAATTTAAAATTAAATATTTTTGGCAAGTGGCCCAATCAGCATACCTTAGAAGTTGTCATTTATGGAAACACTACTCATTGGCATGATCTCTTAAAGGACAATCCAGTTTTGGATATTCAGTTTTGTAAAAATGACTAAGTCCAGGATGCACTTGATAGAGTACATTCACATAGTTTTGATCAGCGAGCACAATATGCATCGAACTAAGTTATGTGAGCTTAGAATATTATGCTATGGGATAGAATAGACCTTCAGTTAAGGTCATTTGGATTTTAGAGTTGACTAGACAGAGTTACAACCTGTTGAAGTTATGTGAACGTAATACAACAACGATATAGGGGAGATGAATGGTCACGATGACTAAGGGAGCATTTTGTGGAATCCAGAAGTGCTACTTTGAATTTGGATTGGGTCATACCCTATTTTTGTTGAAGTGTTATCAACGACTATGTATGTGCTATTTGGTATTGTATTGGACACGTTTTGTGACGTTCTTGTGAGCCAAATGGAAGAAACTTTTGAGATCGAGTATATAAGTAAAGTTGTTTTATGATGCAACGTATGAAGTGGAATATCTAGAATGCATTGTGATGTCAGAATCAGACAACAAATGATGTGAGCTATAACTGGAACTACTTGAGCATAGCAGATGCTTTTATTGTTCATATTGATAAATCATTGTAATAGAACAATATTGCTTTGTAAGAGCAGTGTGCTCATTGTCTACCCCTAACAAGGTTTCTATCCTTTAACATGGATATGTACTAAATGTAATATTCAGCTGCTAATAGGGCTAGGTCTCCTAACAGGGACACTAATCTTCTTAGTGCATCATTTATGGGTATCATCCAACTAGCATTTTCCCTTGGCTAGGGTTTCCTCGTGAACAAATTATGGTGTTATGAGTTGTCTACTTTATGTGCATGTCCTAATTATTTTAGTACTTGCTTGGTTAAGTTTTAATTGGTTAAATTGTTTATAAAGTGTTGTAATACTGATTCTTCGCCCCTCTTAGTATTACTTAATCCTAACAAATATAAGTTTTATTTAAAATAATGTGGTATTTTTATATTTAAAAAATGACTTTTTTGTGTTCAACTATTGGTCCATTTGTGTTCTCAATATAAAAGTTAAAGTTAGAAATAAAAAAGATTTACGTTTACCAAAATATATTGAAATTATTTCTAGTTGTGTTGGTAAACATATTTTTCACTACAAATTCACCTTAATTTCCCTATGAGTAGTGACAACAGAGCCAATAGCTGGAGAGATTGTAATCAAATACATATATTGGAAGGGTGTATTTTTCTCCAACTTTTCTCTTTCCTACTTCTTATTAAGATAGAGGCATCCCATATGGAGGTGGGGATGTACAGGTGGAGGGAGGATGTTGGTTGTTTGATGTAGTATTCTCTTGACATTAGTTGCTTAGTGACTGTATAGAAAGCTCTTTGGTCCACCCCTATTATTTCCTTCTTCTCTACTACTCCTATGGAGGTGGGATCCCCTTCTATTGAGGTGGAGAGGAGTCATGCAGGTGATGAGATGGCTTGTTGTAGGGTATTTTGTGTTAGAATAGCAAAGTGGTCATGGTAAGCATTTTCAAGCACATTTGGAAGGAGTGGGGAACCTTGAAAAATCCCTCAAGTTATTTGTGAGTTGTCGTTGTTGTAGACTTGTGAAGCTTTGTTACTTCCTAGAAGCTTTAGGGTCCTTTTGAAAACCCTTGAAGGTTTGGGGTCCTTTTGAAAACCCTTGAAGCTTTTCGGTTCCTTTCAAAAACCCTTTTGTGCTTGGCTTTGGTTTCTTGGTATTCCTAGCTTTGCTTGTTGTTTTTTTGTTTAGTTTTGTTGATAGATTTTCTTTTTCTATAACGGGGATCAAGGACCTGTCACAATCCCTAGTGACCTAATACAAAACTTTAAAGTTTAAAAAGGTCATTAGTAGTATGAGTTGGAGAAGAAATAAGATATAGCTAGCATGTTTAAGTATTTAAAATATCTATTCCTCAACTAACACAATATTTTAGCTATATCTTGGAGAGAGTAGATTTAGAAAGCAAAATATTTTGAAGAGGATTTTCTAAAATTAATTATTTAACAAAAAAATTTGAAGCAAGAATTTTTAATTTTGGATAAGATTTAATTTATATTTAACATTTCTTTTCATTTTATAAGATATTGTTTTGAACAACTAAAAGATTAAACTTATAAATTAGATTAATTTATATATCTTAATTACAATTATTAAAGATTACAAAGATAAAGATTAGATATTATTACAGTTTTATACATGTAACTTTTTTGCTATACTAATGTTATAATTTTAAGATGATAATTAGTAAAATTTAATTATTTTGTTAATTTAACTTAAATTATTATATAGTACAATTTAGAATATTAGAAATAAGAAGAAATGTTAGAATTTATAATTCTTCCTTTTTAAATGTGTTGGGAGTAGAAATACTATTATATTAAAATGTCAATTTATTATTAAAATTACATTAGAACTAGATTTAGATGTACGAAGATGATTATTCAATGTAAATCTATTTTTTAAATTAAATTAGAATTATAGAGCATCTATATAGATTTATACGTACCAAGACATATCTTAATAATCAAAATATGATGTGAAGTGTCTTACTACGACATTTAAATATTATATCATTATATTAATTATTATGAAATAGTCTAATACATTTTTCATATGCTATGTAATTGTGATGTCATGACATATAATAAAATTCATATATCATGTTCTATATCAATTTAGGTTTTATAACATTTATCAAACTAAAATAACTAATCTTCCAACAATGACAAAATATTTCAATTAATACATCCATCATAAAACCTACGTACACCTATTTCTTTATTTAATTATAACACAAACTTCAATTTCAATTATCTATTTGATTATCAATGATTATTTTTACTTATTTGTTTAATCGAGATTTATACAAAATAATTTTTTTCTTGTAATAAAATTAGATAATGATCTTAATATCCATAAATATTGATCATACTATTGATAAAATGATTCTAAAAAAATGTACAATTAAAAACAACAACAACAACAACAACTTAATTATTACGTCGTAGGCGTTTCCTTTGAACGCACTTGGGCAAAATAAACCATCCTAAGGTTGAAACTGCTGGAGACACAAATGACTACCATCAAAATGATCCTGGTCGTTTGTCATTTTCGCTGAGTATTTTAGGTCATTTTCGCCGAGTATTTTAGGGGACAGCCCAATGACTACCATTGGGAGCTTTTGGGTCGTCCATCTGCAGACAATCTGATCGTGCCCCTTTTCAGATCAAGAACTTCATCAATGGAGTAATCGAGGGATCCACTAGTTTTGAGCCAGCGGGATTTTTCCCTATGCTGAAGGTCGAAGCACTCCTTGCAGTCAT
Source organism: Thuja plicata (assembly GCA_018584345.1). Lineage (NCBI taxonomy): Eukaryota > Viridiplantae > Streptophyta > Pinopsida > Cupressales > Cupressaceae > Thuja > Thuja plicata. Next base: position 75,923 of record MU218132.1, on the reverse strand, counting down.
CGAAGCACGGGTGGTTTTTTCAATCGCTGAGGCAGGCGTAGTATTTGCAGGTGTAAGCGGTCCAGAAAATAGAGGAATTGAGTGGAGTAGTCCACATAGATTGGGGAAATGGGTATGGTTCCTGGTAATTGGGGGAAGTATGAGGGATGCATCGGCGGCAGGGAAGGGGCTCGCAACCCTTAAGGATGAGCTTCTGGGCGAGAATTTTGTCCTCTGGGCAGAGCTCCCATGGCTTGTAATCCATGTAATGGTCGAGTTCATCCTTGAACATCGCACAGGCCTGCCCAATAGAGGGATACATGGTGTTTAATCCCATGCTCTTGCTGCTCCCCAGCGGGAGCTTTTGCGGGGCCATGAACTCCCTCAGCTCCGCGGGCATCCTCCTCCTCTACCCCAGTTTACCCACGGGTCATGAGCATTGGCAGTGGCAGGAGTCAAACTGTGTTTGGAGGCAGAGTCCAAGTGGAGGTACTGCCGGGGAATCCAGTGAAATGGGTCGAAGAAGAGGAAAACAAAGACCAGATTTGTGCACAGAAGGAGAATAATGATTTACAGTTTCGATTTGTTTCTAGGCTTCCATTTTGAATGCCCGTCGAGGGAAAACATTGGGTATTCTCCACACTCCATAGCCCTTCTTTTAGGCCTGAATTCTTGTTTTATGGAGACTCTGTGCTGCTTTTTCATGACAAAAGCATCTTCCAACTCTGATCCACGTGCTCCTCATGCTCAACATTACACTTGCTTAGGCACGTTACAGACAAGATGTCTCTTGCGCCAATGGGGTTCCCCTCTGAACACATAAGCTATCTGAAAAGATTTTTCCTTAAATCTATGTTTCTGTTATGGGCTCAATATTTTGCAGCCCATGTTCCTACTCCTACCAACGATGGGAATTAAACCCTACTGTTGTTGCTTTGCTTTATCCATTTTTTCTTCGCACAACCTTATCGAAAAACAATGTATACCAATATCATAGACCTAGATTGTTTGCATAAATTGTTTCTCAATTTTTCTGTGGATTTTTTTAGATATTTTTATCAAATTATGGTTTATAAATTGATGTCAAAAAATTATTGGCATGAACAATCTCTATATTTGAATGTGATATTTTTCTTAAATGTTTGAGATCAAATTCTATGATCTATCTCAGGTATGCGTTACTCTTGTAGTTAGATGATGAAGATTTTGTAAATTTTTGTGTACAGTGGCCAGGATCTTACTGTGATACATCAAATGGGTGTTGCTATCCTTCCACAGGGAAGCCTACATCAGATTTTTCAATCCATGGTCTATGGCCAAATTATAATGATGGCGGTTACCCTTCTAACTGTGATCCTGACATTTGGTAAACACATTGCTGAACTCCTTGAATTTTTTGGTTTTTCGAGCCAAGCAGGGAAGCCATAATACTCCGCTATTTAGCAATGCTATTATTACCACTACGTACAATACTTTCCTTGTCATTTTCTTTTATGCACTGAAGAAAAATGTTGCTTAGATATATTTAAACAAGGAGAGGTCATCTAATTCAATTTATAGAGTGTGGAATCAAAATGCGTTTGTCGGTAGTTTGCAATTGTATATTACATTGCACTCCACGCCGTGCTTTGTATTACCTATAGAACCCATTATCGATCAGGCCGTTCTCTTGTGATTTAGCGATGTATATATTCTTCTTCATTGGTTCTAGAACATTAAGATTTAGGTTTTTTTCATTCTTGCTTGTAATAATGATTGTTCCAAAGCTTCCAATTTGGCGCTGGTGAATATTTTTACATTTCCAAATGTATGAGTTTCTGAAAGATACTAACTGATTTCATATTGAACACATCATACTATTATTTTTGAAGGAAACTTCTCAAGGTCAAATTAGTAGATCTACTGTGTGCATACTCGTATACCGGTTCAAGGCTGCTCATTTCATTGTGGTAATTACAAAATCTCTCTATCCTCGTCATTTTGTTTAATGTCCATAAACTATTTTCATACTTGCATATTGGCATTTGGCTAGGAGGACACAGATAAAGTTATTGAACACTAGCTCTTACATCTACCGATTGCATTTTCTTGAAAGTTTCTAAAACCTTTTTTATTTTATTTCCACATATCCTGTAATTGATGTTATGCCAGAAAACTGGGGCCTAG
>MU218132.1:52467-64811 GCA_018584345.1 Thuja plicata | reverse complement strand
TTTAGAATATTAGAAATAAGAAGAAATATTAGAATTTATAATTCTTCCTTTTTAAATGTGGTGGGAGTAGAAATGCTATTATATACAAATGTAAATTTATTATTAAAATTACATTAGAGCTAGATTTAGATGTACGAAGATGATTATTCAATGTAAATGTATTTTTTAAATTACATTAGAGTTGTAGAGCATCTATATAGATTTAGATGTACCAAGACATATCTTAATAATCAAAATATGATGTGAAGTGTCATATTACGACAATTAAATATTATTTCATTATATTAATCAGTATGAAATATTCTAATACATTTTTCATACTCTATGTAATTGTGATGGCATGATATATAATAAAATTCATATATCATGTTCTATATCAATTTAGATTTTAAAACATTTACCAAAATAAAATAACTAATCTTCCTTCCCAAAAGACTTGGAGTTGGCATTTCTGCACTGTTTGGGATGCTATTATTAAACCCAAAATTGCTCATTTTTCTCAGTGTTTACTTTACCAGGGTTTGCCTTTAGGAGCTCGTCTCTGGCACCTGGGTGTGCCTGACCCCAAATGTCCATTTTGTTGGCATTCTGAAACCATAATACATATTTTTTGGTTTTGTCATCGATCCGAGAACTATTGGAGTTGGATACATGGTTTTTTTATGTGTTTCCAGCCTGAGCCTTTCTCTTGGCATATGGCCCTCCTAGGTGATTCACCTAGAATGCCTTCCCAGTATAACCCAGATTTGGCATGCTTTCAGGATGAAGATTTTGTTTTCGTTATGGAAAGACCGTAATGTTGTTCTTTTTCCTCACAGCTTTCTGGATGTAAATATTTCTCTTTATGCTAAGGCATGTTTATGTAATAATGTCATGATGCAGATTCAAGTTCAAGCTGATAAGGTGGCCCTTGTGGTCACCCATTTATAGGAGTTGCTGCAGCATTGGGGTAGTGCCCCTTGTACTGTAGCTCGGGTGCCGTCGAATTCCCTCTCGGCTGACTGCATGCCACCCCGGGGCCGGCATCATAGCCAGAGTTCCTCGGCCAGGCGCTCCAAAACACCGCACTCTTAGCGTCGTCGCTCTGCCTCTCCTCCAGCCAGGAGGGCTTCGGATGCTGGCTAGCCTCCTCTACTTGTTTCTACTATTGCTGCTTCAGCTCAGTCAACGACTTATCTTCCTGCATGGCCTTCTGCCACTTCAGATAAAATCCCTCACCTGGCTCTTGTTATTTCTCCCAGGCGAGAGGAAGGAGAATTGAAGAATGAAGATAAAGAAATAGATGATGGGTGGTCGCTTCCCGACCAGACCCCTGGGCCCAATGTTAGGGGCAATCCTAATGACAGATCCTCCTCCCTCTTCTGCTACTGCTCTCACAGTTTAAGGGCTTTCTTTATATGTTTTTTTGGTCAATAGTTGTATGTTTCCAGCCTGATGCGGAGTGACTCTTCACAGGGTGAGTTTTTATCCCCCGGTCATTTTTTGTGAATACTGCACTTTTTTATATATTAATTGTAAAGGCCTCTATTCATCAAAAAAATAACTAATCTTCCAACAATGACAAAATATTTCAATTAATGTATCCATCATAAAACTGCGCACACCTATTTCTTTATTTAATTATAACACAAACTTCAATTTCAATTATTTATTCGATTATCAATGATTATTTTTACTTATTTGTTTAATCAAGATTTACACAAAATAATTTTTTTCTTCTAATAAAATTAGATAATGATCTTATTATCCATGAATATTGATTGTAATATTCATAAAATGACTCTAACAAATATACAATTTAAAAGCAGCAACAACAACAACTTAATCATAAATATAACTTCTAACACATACTATACAACTCATCATATCTAACCATATTACATATACTCAATATAAAATATAAAATCAACTCGTACCTCTATTTTTATCTAGCCTTCTAGATACCTCTTGCTATCTATATATAGATCTATTTCTTGCCTTCTACTTCTTCTCCACCTCTACTTTTATCTACACTAAACTACATACACTAATGAAAGGAACTTAATCTCTGATTTGATTTGTAGCAACCTCTACAAATCTATCTATAAACTCGAAACAATCAGGTTTAAAGACTTCAGGTTATAAATACCTGTGTTGGACAAGAGAGGGCTAGACATTTTGACCGGGCCACTTGAAGCCGTAGATGATGACAATAGAGAAGCGTTCACTCACTGCGCCCAACGACCATGAGGCAAATCCAAAGGAACACAAGGAAATTCTGCTTCCCTTTTCAATATCTTCAACCCCTCTCTCATTGTAGGTCTTGACGTGGCATCACAGCAGCCCCACCAACATCAGCTGCTCCATTTCCTCCACATTGAAATTTCCACCCAGTTTCTCCTCACCTGCATCCAGGACTTTTACCAAACCCACTCTACCAGTCTGGAATTGGGTTCTTCAAGTCTGCGGTCAACCGGCCGCTTTCCGCAAGCAATTTCTAGTGTCAAAGTGTCAAAGTCCATAGCAACAGATGTGTCAAGGTCTTTGCGTGCGCCAGACATGTTGAGAACAAAGACTTCCTTGGGGGGAGCCGTTCCTTAGACGACAAAACTAAATTAAGTTGAGGGATATCAAATTTTAAGTTATCTTATATTCATAAATAAGAGAATTTAAGTTTTTCCAACATCTTAAGCCATTCACCGCAAGACCCATGGTTGTCAGCATGTCCGCCATCACGTTACCTTCATGGTAAATGTGCTGAAGGTTGAAGTCATCGAACCTGGGGAGCAACAAACAGATGTCTTGCAGCACATTTGCCAGGATCCAACCAGTAGTATAGTTCTCTTTATCTAGCTCAATTACAATTTTAGAATCACCTTCTATGATTAATCTTTTAATCCCAATATCAGACGCCACCTTTAGACCCCATAGGAGGGCAGACATCTCAGCCAAATTATTAGAACCCTTCCCCAGGTGGACCGCATAGGCCAGGATTAGGTGACCCTTTTGATCTCTAAGAATACCTCCACCCACAGCAATACCATTGGAGGCAGCACCATCAAAGTTCAGCTTGGTTATGTATTCCAATGGGGGTGACCATTTAGTGTTTAGTCTAGTCATAATTTTGGAGTTGTCCATCGCGTAGAAGGAGGTGGGAAGAACCCATTCCTTAGCTATCATACACTCCACTCCCTTGGGGGGACGGGGGGGATTTTCCAGCGGTAGGTATCCAGGGTTTCCTTTAGCATATTCACAGTCAGCCACACCGTTCCTTCAACATTGTTGTCTTCTCTTCTAAAAATCCAATTGTTCCATTCCTTCCATAGACTCTAGTAGACATGTGGGGGTAATAGGCGCCAAAGGATGTTGATGAGAGGGTTCTCAGCAATTCAACCCCAGTTATTAATGAATTGGTCTAAGTGCTCCAAAAAGACCCAGTCCAACTGCAGTTTGCTCATTATTTTTTCCCACACCTGAGAAGCGTAAGGGTAGTGAATAAGAATATGATTTATTGTCTTAGCCTGCATTTTACAAAGAACACACCTGTTGTCCAGCTGGACTCCCCATTTTTGGAGGTTGTCCAACGTAAGGATTTTTCCAAGAAGAGTGGTCCACCAGAAAAAGTTTATTTTGGAGATGAACTAGGGAAACCAAACCTTTCCCCAACTCATCTCATCAGCCAAAACCTTAATGTTAGCAAGGTAAGAAGATTTGACCGTAACCTCCCCCGATTTGCTGTGACACCATACAGCCTTGTCAACAATTTGAGAGATGGGGATCCTGATCTCTGCAATCAATTTCTGTAGCTCCAGAATGTAGGGTGGGACATGCTCCTAGCCATGGTAAGAATTAGCAAGGTTCCTCCATTTCTTATCCTGAGAAATGTAGTCACTGACTTTGTCTCCAAAATGAGAAATCAAACGATCCCTGAGGAGACTTAGTTTGTTTCTACTGAGAGGTTTATCTCCCACCCACCAGTCCTCCCAAAAACTTATCTGATTTCCATCACCCACCACTCATTTTAAGCCTCTTGGGAGGATGCATTTACTTTTCACCATGAAGTTCCAGAATTTAGAGCCAGTGGGGTAGTTTTTGCCCAGGGGGAATTGGTCATTTAAGTAGTATTTGACCTTAGTAATTTTACACCAACCGGAGTTACCTTTAAAAAGTTGCCACCCAAGTTTGGTAATTAGCGCCTTATTAAGATCTTTTATATTTCTCACTCCCAGCCCTCCCAACTTCTTAGGTTGGCAAACCATATCCCAGCTGATCGGGTTCATTTTAGTCTTTTCCTCCGTTCTGGACCATAGGAAGTTCCTTTGGATTTTTTCCAGTTTCTCCACAGTTCTGTCATTGCTTTTGAAAAGAGATAGGAAGTAAACAGGTATTCCTTGGAGGGCTGCCGCCAGAAGTTGGAGCTTCCCCGCATTACTGAGGACCTTACCTTTCCATCCTGCCAATTTGTTCTGCAGTTTTTTGACTATGGATTTCCAGAAAGGGTCAGAGACTTCCTTCACAGTGAGAGGGAGTCCGAAATAGGTGTCTGGAAGTATACCACCCTTATAGCCAATACATTCCATAATTTTCAATTGGATTCTCTGTTCAGAATTAAAGAAGTAAATTTTGCTTTTGCTATAATTAATCACCTAACCCTGATGCCTCCGCATAAACATTTAGCAGATCTTTCCATTCTCTCGCTTCTCTAATGCAAGCTTTCCATTCAAGTGAGCACTAGTAGGAAAGAATGGAGTCAAGAAAACCTCCAGTCTTGCACGGGGACCTTTGTCCCTCCCATAAAGATTACATATTATGAAGCATAGGAGCATTCCCCTATTTATAGCAGTTTAAAGATTTACCCTCATTATACTAAGAGGATAAGATAATACAGACATTTGTATAACTCATTTACATTAAATCATTTTTGTATTGTTTGCCTATTTTTGCATTGCATTGGGAGGGAGTCTTTTTGTCTCATCTTGCCTAGGCAAGCAATCATACTATATATTGCTCAATGAAGCATCCATCTGGCTCCTAACAACAACACTTTTCTCATGCCATGCTGAGATCATTGTTAGTATCATTTAGATAATTGATAAAAAAAGTAATAAAAGAGGTGTTTGTTTTATTAGATAGAAAGATTGAAAGATTACCTTTTGTGATCCTTTGTTATCTTAAAGGGCCTGTCCATAGAGGTTAGTATAAAAGTGGAAAACAATTATCAAGGTGCTAATTAACATGTGAGTATGTGAGTATTAGTAAAAGTCAGGGGCTAAATCCTTGGTAAACCAACTGTTCTTGGTAAATAATAATCAGAAACAATAATTTATATAGAATTGTGACTATCTATATTCTAGATTATTGCTCATTTGAATAGAAATGTAATTTAGTTAGAAAGATTATTCTAAGATGATTCCTGATTATATACTTCCTTATAATATTTATATAACTGTGTATTATGAGCTTAAATATCAAATGAATTGTAACGTGGTTTTGATCTGTAGTAAGTGCTTTGTTCATAGCGATCTCAACTTAGATGTTTGAGAAGCCGAACTAGGATTTGTTGGCTAAGTCCGAAAGTCTTGGGAGATAAGCAAACTTGGTTAGTCCAAACTCTGATCACTGATTTCTTTCATGCATCAAAATTTTTTCCTTATTAGATTTATGTCTGAGCTTATTCATGGGGGCCTTGTACAATATATGAGCCCAGATTTTGATCGAGAATCATACTTTAGTTTTGTTCAGATCTGAATGTGACAGTTTAGCTGCTTGGACAAAAAATTTACATATAAATTTTGGATAAGATTTTAATTTATATTTAACATTTCTTTTCATTTCATAAGATAATTTTTTGAACAACTAAAAGAACAAAATTTACAAATTAATTAGCTTAATTTATATATCTTAATTACAATTTATTAAAGATTACAAAGACAAAAGATTAGATATTATTACAGTTTTATGCATGTTTTTTTTTCACTATACTAATGTTATACTTTTAAGATGATAATTAATAAAATTTAATTATTTAGTTAATTTAATTTAATTTATTTATTAATATATAGTATAATTTAGAATATTAGAAATAAGAAGAAATATTAGAATTTATAATTCTTCCTTTTTAAATGTGGTGGGAGTAGAAATGCTATTATATACAAATGTAAATTTATTATTAAAATTACATTAGAGCTAGATTTAGATGTACGAAGATGATTATTCAATGTAAATGTATTTTTTAAATTACATTAGAGTTGTAGAGCATCTATATAGATTTAGATGTACCAAGACATATCTTAATAATCAAAATATGATGTGAAGTGTCATATTACGACAATTAAATATTATTTCATTATATTAATCAGTATGAAATATTCTAATACATTTTTCATACTCTATGTAATTGTGATGGCATGATATATAATAAAATTCATATATCATGTTCTATATCAATTTAGATTTTAAAACATTTACCAAAATAAAATAACTAATCTTCCTTCCCAAAAGACTTGGAGTTGGCATTTCTGCACTGTTTGGGATGCTATTATTAAACCCAAAATTGCTCATTTTTCTCAGTGTTTACTTTACCAGGGTTTGCCTTTAGGAGCTCGTCTCTGGCACCTGGGTGTGCCTGACCCCAAATGTCCATTTTGTTGGCATTCTGAAACCATAATACATATTTTTTGGTTTTGTCATCGATCCGAGAACTATTGGAGTTGGATACATGGTTTTTTTATGTGTTTCCAGCCTGAGCCTTTCTCTTGGCATATGGCCCTCCTAGGTGATTCACCTAGAATGCCTTCCCAGTATAACCCAGATTTGGCATGCTTTCAGGATGAAGATTTTGTTTTCGTTATGGAAAGACCGTAATGTTGTTCTTTTTCCTCACAGCTTTCTGGATGTAAATATTTCTCTTTATGCTAAGGCATGTTTATGTAATAATGTCATGATGCAGATTCAAGTTCAAGCTGATAAGGTGGCCCTTGAGGTCACCCATTTACAAGAGTTGCTGCAACATTGGGGTAATGCGCCTTGTACTGTAGCTCGGGTGTCATCGGATTCCCTCTCGGTTGACCGCATGCCACCCCGGGGCCGGCGTCATAGCTAGAGTTCCTCGGCCAGGCGCTCTAGAACACCACGCTCTTAGCGCCGCCGCTCTGCGTCTCCTCCAGCCAGGAGGGCTTCGGATGTTGGCTAGCCTCCTCTACTTGTTTCTACTATTGTTGCTTCAGCTCGATCGACGGCTTATCTTCCTGCATGGCCTTCTGCCACTTCAGATAAAATCCCTCGCCTGGCTCTTGCTATTTCTCCCAGGCGAGAGGAAGGAGAATTGAAGAATGAAGATAAAGAAATAGATGATGGGTGGTCGCTTCCCGACCAGACCCCTGGGCCCAATGTTAGGGGCAATCCTAATGACAGAGATCCTCCTCCCTCTTCTGCTACTGCTCTCGTAGCTTAAGGGATTTCTTTATATGTTTTTTTGGTGAATAGTTGTATGTTTCTAGCCTGATGCCGAGTGACTCTTCGCGGGGTGAGTATTTATCCCCCGATCATTTTTTGTAAATACTGCACTTTTTAATATATTAATTGAAAAGGCCTCTATTCATCAAAAAAATAACTAATCTTCCAACAACGACAAAATATTTCAATTAATGTATCCATCATAAAACTGCGTACACCTATTTCTTTATTTAATTATAACACAAACTTCAATTTCAATTATTTATTCGATTATCAATGATTATTTTTACTTATTTGTTTAATTGAGATTTATACAAAATAATTTTTTTCTTCTAATAAAATTAGATAATGATCTTATTATCCATGAATATTGATCGTAATATTCATAAAATGACTCTAACAATTATACAATTTAAAAGCAGCAACAACAACAACTTAATCATAAATATAACTTCTAACACATACTATACAACTCATCATATCTAACCATATTACATATACTCAATATAAAATATAAAATCAACTCGTCTCTCTATTTTTATCTAGCCTTCTAGATACCTCTTGCTATCTATATATAGATCTATTTCTCGCCTTCTACTTCTTCTCCACCTCTACTTTTATCTACACTAAACTACATACACTAATGAAAGGAACTTAATCTCTAATTTGATTTGTAGCAACCTCTACAAATCTATCTATAAACTCAAAACAATCAGGTTTAAAGACTTCAGGTTATATATACCTGTGTTGGACAAGAGAGGGCTAGACATTTTGACCGGGCCACTTGAAGCCGTAGATGATGACAATAGAGAAGCATTCACTCATTGTGCCCAACGACCACGAGGCAAATCCAAAGGAACACACGGCAATTCTGCTTCCCTTTTCAATATCTTCAACACCTCTCTCATTGTAGGTCTTGACGTGGGGTCACAGCAGCCCCACCAACATCAGCTGCTCCATTTCCTCTGCAACAGACGTGTCAAGGTCTTTGCGTGCGCCATAATCAGTAAGGGCCCGTTTGGTTGCACCCCATAACTGGGTTATGCCGCCCATAACCCAGTTATGGGGTGCAATTCCCTGTTTGAGAACCCTTTTACAAAATGCGAATGTGGATTTGCGTGACCCTATTTTGTCAAAAATGTGGATGTCAGAATTCCACCTCAGGAGGTGAAATGACTTTGGAATCCATGGTTTTATTGAGAACTAAACCCATTTTAATTCTTCTGTCGGGTCCGGGCAACTCCACGTTTTTGGACTTCAAATAAAACTTGATGCGTTTCTTGACAATGGATTCCAGTTTGGAACAGGTGCTCTCATAAAACGTCCATGAAAGCCCATTTTCCAGAGGAGGATCAGCATTCAAAGACAGAACATTCTCTGTTTCAGCGAAAGCAAGCAAAATAGAGAGGGCGAAAAACAGAGCGAGAATATGAATCTTCTCCATTGGAAAAAGAAGGACTCAGAGAGTTTTTCTGTGGCCAGTGAAGAAGCGGGGCGGGGGTATTTAACGAAAAATGTGAGAAAGTGGGACTAGAAAAACATCAAATCGCTCAGTCACTACTTTACAATTTTTTAACATTAGCGAGGAAAATCCATACCGTAAGACATCCGTTCAAGTCTGAAATCCATCTGATTGGAATGTTTTCTATTTTAAACGAGAGCTGCAGTCTCTATTCTCTGTTCAATGATGTTAAAATAGTTTATCAGTCAGTCAAATAATGTTAAGGTAGTTTCCAGTGGTATGATGGGTGATGCATGGTATGATATGTTTCTTATTCATTTAGTGAAATTATGTGTAATAGAAATATTAAATTATTTATTAAAATATTGCAAAAAGTATGTATGAGCTTTCGAGAGTTTATGTAGTGGTCAATAAAATATAATAAATATATCAAAACGGACTAATCATAAATTAATTTAAAAATATATAGAGACCTGCATTCTAATCCCAATTCGAAAATGTTCAACCAAACAGAGAATGAGAATTTCATAAATTTGAATTCCTATTTTCAATTTGACAACCAAACGAAGAATGTGGATTTACAAATCCATCTTCCAGGGCAACCAAACAGTCCCAAAAAAGCATAACCGGGGTTTGCATAACCAAGGTATAGATAACCATGATTTGCATTATTTTTCAATTCCCCAACCAAACGGGCCCTAAAGGTCTTTGCATGCGCAAGACATGTTTGAGAACGAAGACTTCCTTGCAGTCAACTAGCCACTTTCCGCAAGAAATTTCTAGTGTCAAAGTGTCAGAGTCCACAGCAACAGACGTGTCAAGGTCTTTGCGTGCGCCAGACGTGTTGAGAACAAAGACTTCCTTGCGGGGGAGCCGTTCCTTAGACGACAAAACTAAATTAAGTTGAGACATATCAAATTTTAAGTTATCTTATATTAATAAATATAAATAAATCATTAAATTTTGTATTAAGAAAATAAGAAGATTCTAAATCAACAAAATATAAGATTACTAAATATGTGAACTTTACAAGTTTGTATCTACAATATACATGAATGTATAGGAACCATTAATTTTTGACGATATAAAGATTCAAAATTTGGCAATCTATCTATCATTCTATTAGATTATAGTAAATATGTAATTGTACAATTAATTAGTCTTATTAATAATTAGTTCAATATATATTGAAATGAATTAATAATTATATGTATTTGTCAATTAATCTTATGAATAATTAATTCAATGTATATTACAAATGTATAATAATTATGTGTGTTTGATTGAGATAGAGGATTGTGGTTCAAATAGGTTTAGATTCAATTATGTTGAGAGTTGAGGTTACATTAGGATTAGTGTTCAAGCTCAAGATAGGATTTAATTATAGTTAGGGCTAGGTTATCATAAGGTTCAATTACATTTATATTAGGGTTAGGTTAAATGTTAGGATACCATTCAAGTTACTAGTTTAGGACAAATATTTGGGTTAGGGTTATGGTTAAGTTAGGGTTAGTATTAGGATTAGTATTGAATTAGGATTTGAGTTAGCGTTACAATTCAATCAAATTTCAATTGGGGTTTAGTGTTAAGATCCAATCCTAAAAACTGAGAATTAAAAACAAACATTCATTTATATTTTAAGGGTATCCAATCTCAAATATTTATTATGAAAATCAAAATATCCCTTCATTTTAAAAAATTGTGATGTCCAATTTTAAATATTGATTGCAAATTGTAGATGTATTTACACAAACAATTGCAAACTCTAGATGTATAGATTTTTTTATATAAAAATATTGAATGAAATCTAATAAGGAATTACAGATAGATAATCACATATGCATAATGGTAAAATAGACCATAAGCCAATAATAATAAAACTCTACAATAATTTGAGCAACGAATTGGACTTCTTAACCATTTTTCATCATTTATAAGAATTAGCATATGAAAATGATCGAAACTACAAATTATAGCAACACACATTTTTGCTAAACTATATATAGTTGAGTCGCAAATTATTACAATGTGAGATTGAGAGAATAAATATACATAATACCTCTACAAAATAAATTTGAATCTTAAAAATAAACTAATAGAAAAACATTGATTTGTTTATTATTTCATTTAAATTTTAAAACATAGAATACAAGAAAAAGGGAATTTGTATCCTTGAAAATGATACGTGTGATCTGGGCATATTCAAGAGTAGATTAAAAATAAACATATTCATTCTTCACCCATCTTCACAGATGACCAAAAATCACAGCTAATGCACCAAATTTCAAACTAAAATCTTCTCTTGATCACAAATTTATAAAGATAGTCTTACATAGATCTCCAAATATATGAATTTCTTTATAAAAGTACACATAAAGATTACATAGACTCTAGTCGCTTGAATCTATTGGGCAGTGCTTTTGGTTGTTGAGTTGTCATATGTCACATGTAAATGATGGTAGTTGTAGTCCATTTGGGCATTTTGTGTTGATTTTTGATTTAAAATAAATACAAAAAATAAAAATAAAGCAACAAACACAAAACAAAGACAGAAGACAAATGGATTTATAGTGGTTCACCTATTCAGGCTACATCCACTTTCAAGCTTCGGATTCTCAATTTTTATTATATTCTCACCATGTTTACATGCATTAGTCTTCAAGACTAATCAACTACAATACTTCTCAGGAATAAAGTCACAAATACTATCATCCTACTCTCTACAACCAAAAACGGTTAGAATACTTCAGGGATAACTGAGAGGGGGGGTGAATCAGTTATCAGTAACTTCATCTTTTTCTTATATTTATTAATCCAGATTGATACAAAGTAAATGCACATTCAGATAACACATTACACAACACATCAATTTGGTTACAGGGAAACCAAATGGTAAAAACCCCGGTGGGAATTAGTACCCACAAAGAACTATACTATTTTTAGTAATCCCTGTTAAAAGATCTTCTAACCCTGTTAGGAGTTGTTCATTACAATGCAGTAGTATAGTGACCTAGTTAAGGGTCTGACCCTCTTAGGAGTCTTTTACAATAACCCTGTTAGGGGTGGTGGAATCAGTGTCCAAGGACTCACTGTCCAAGTGGTGAAGGCTACAACCTTCTGGTTATTTGAGACACACTGTATCAACAAGGTGAACTGCTATTTGTGACACTGCTTGTCTGATCAGTTCCTTTTGTGCGCTGATGCTTTAACCTCTTGTAAAGAACTACAACATTCTTATCTGTATTTTGAAAGCTTCTACTTCAATATCTATATTATCAACATATGATAAATATAGTTCTACTGCTTTAACACTCTGCTCTACTTTTCTTATCTTTGGCTTTCGCAACTCTTCTTATCACAAATGACCTTCTATAAGTATATACACCAAGTATGAGATCATGGGACCTGTAGGACAACTCTTCTTAACATCCTTGTCGGCTCTACTAAG
>MU218132.1:12961-47472 GCA_018584345.1 Thuja plicata | reverse complement strand
CAACCCTGTTAGGAGTTGTTCATTACAATGCAGTAGTATAGTGACCTGGTTAAGGGTCTAACCCTATTAGGAGTCTTTTACAATAACCCTGTTAGGGGTGGTGGACTCACTATCCAAGTGGTGAAGGATACAACCTTCTGGTTATTTGATACACACTGTATCAACAAGGTCAACTACTGTTTCTGACACTGCTCGTCTGATCAGTTCCTTTTGTGCGTCGATGATTTAACCTCTTGTAAATCACTACAACATTATTATCTGAATTCTGAAAGCTTCTACTTCAATATCTATATTATCAACATATGATAAATATAGTTCTGCTGCTTTAACACTCTGCTCTGCTTTTCTTATCTCTGGCTTTCGCAACTCTTCTTATCACAAATGACCTTCTATAAGTATATACACAAAGTATGAGATCATTGGACCTGTAGGAAAACTCTTCTTAACATCCTTGTTGGCTCTACTAAGCACGCAGGCATAATTATAACTGCGCAAGTATAAACTGAGTAGACGTGTCGCTTCACTAAGTCGGTTTCACCAAATTAACCATAACTTTGCAATCTTCTTGAAATATGTTTGGCACCTTTAGATTAATATCAAAAACTCATAACTCATCATGAATATACACATGCATATCCTAAAGATAGGTGCAACTCAATAAACACGTTACATATGTCGGCCTTAAACCGTTATTCCTCCAGAACTGTAACCGTCAACAACAGAATTACATATCTTTACTGAAACATCATATTTGGACCTGCATGTATGAACATAGCATAATAAACATGTCAAAAACATGTATCTATCCACACAAGTCTTCATGTCATCATATGGATAATTACATATAGAAGTGTTGTTTTTTATTATATGTTGTCATCAATGACAAACATACAATCAATCAACTGTTCAGAATCAAATCTCCAACAAAAACACCCATAGGAATCTAGAAGTCCAAAAGACGATGGTTACAAACATTTACGATTGCAGGAGAAAGAGAATATTAGAGTCAAAGTCATTATGTAGTTGATTGGGCTGCACAACCCAACAATCTCTCACTTGAATACCAATCAATATCAGAGAAAGAACCACACATAGACATCCCAGCTTCAGATCCACTATCACTTCTATTTAAGACCGAGAGAAGCTCTGCAAAATTTGAACTTCTCTCTTGTAACTACCTTTGTTAAAATCTGTCAGATTGAATTTTGTGTCAATTTTTTTCTAATTGTAGCTTGCCCTCCTCAAGAACACATGATGAATGAAGTGATATCTAATCTCTATATGCTTCGTGCGGCTATCGAAAGCTGAATTTTTAGCCAAGTGAATGACACTATTGCTATCACATAACAGAGTGAAAATTGATTGCCTACACCCCAACTCTCCTAACAACTATTGTAACCATACTAACTCCTTGGCTCCCTTAGTAAGAGAAATTTATTAAGCCTCAGTGGAGGAAATAAAAACTACTTGTTGCTTATGAGAGACCCAACTAATTGCTACCCTAGCAAAAGAGAACACATAACCAGTAGTAGACCTCCTCTTATCTAAATCTCCAGCCATATTAGAATTAACATAACCACGGACTTGAATATCCTGACCAATAAAAAATAGGACATAATCATAGGTACCTCTCAAGTACCATAGGATCCATTGAACTGCTTTCCAGTGAGATTTCCCTAGATTACTCATAAAGTTAGTCACAACTCCCACTGCATGAGCAATATTTGGACAAGTGCAAACTATGGCATACATAAGACTGCCTACTGTGGATAAGTACCAAATACTATTCATTTCTTCTTCTTTTGGAGTAGAGGGACACATTGAAAGACAAACAAAAGTGATCAGCCAACGAAGTAGAAACAGACTGTGCATTTGTCATATTAAATTTGTCCAAAACTTTTAAAATGTATTTTTCTTGAGATAATGTGATTTTCCATTTTTGTCTATTTCTAATTATATCTATCCCAAGAATCGTCTTCATTTCCCCTAAATATTTCATGACAAAACCAAGATCCAATTGCATCTTCAATTCACTGACAACCTACACACTATTACCGACAACCAACATATCATCAACATAAAGTAAAAGAATGAAAAACTCACAATTGGGAAGTCTCTTGTAGTAAACACATGGATCTAAAATTCACAATGAACAAACTTTTGCTAAGTCATGAAGCTAGAAAAATTCAAATACCATTGTCTTGGGGCTTGCTTAATCCCATACAAACTCCTCTTCAACCTACAAAATAGATGTTCTCGACCCTGTTTAACAAAACCTTTAGGCTATTCCATATAAAGTTCCTCTTCAATATCTCCATGAAGAAATGTTGTTTTAACATCAAGTTTCTCAAGCTCAAGATCCCAAACAGATTCCATACCCAAAACAATATGAATTGTTTTCATTTTCACAACCGTTGAACATGTTTCATTAAAATTTATGCCCTTTTGTTGAGCAAAGCCTTTCACCACTAATCTAGCCCTATATCTTTTTATTCCTCCATCTTCTTCTTTTAACTGGTAAACCTGCTTATTTTTCAAGGATTTTTTATTTGGAGGAAGAGGAGCCAAGTCCCAAGTGTTATTCTCTCTTAAGGACTCCAATTTTTCATTCATAGCATCCATCCAATGGATTGAATTTATATCATTGTATGCATGTTTAAAAGTTTGAGGTTTTGCCTAATCAGAGACTAAATAAAATAACAGTTCATAGTCATAAAACTTTCATGGAAATTGTCTTTCCCTAATAGACCTCTGGAGCTGAATACTCGGTTCAATATATTGACTTTGAACATCACCAAGTTCATGTTGATTACTACCAATCTGTTCATTACTAGCATCATGTTCATGGCAAATGCCAGCTTATTCTGGTTCATAAACAATAGTGCTTGAATTTTCAACACCAAGGGACCAAAAAAGAGGGGAAGCAGCTATTGGAGTTGATCAAAAATCAACCCTACAACTCCCAAGAATTGCCTCCATGTAAACCTGTCATAGAAATAGAGAAGCAAAAGCTATAGAGACCATAAATAACAGATCGATGATAGAGGAGACATATTGTGCAAACAATAGAGAGAAAAAATTCTCAATATAATAGCATCCTCAGATAATTCATTGAGTGGTAATAATTACAAAGAGATCAAACCTTATAAAGGTGATCAAAACCCTAAAAGGGAGAAACCTAGGTTGCATGATAATAATTAATAAAAGAATTAATTATTACATGCCTAAAGTTTAGCTTAAGTGAACTAGAGATAATAATGACTTAATAATTAAATCAAAATGATTTAATTAATAAGTGAATTAACTTATTAATCTAACACCCCCCTTAAGATAAACTTGGGGAGAATCTAAAAACCTAGAAACAACTACTGAAAGAAAGAAATGGGTCCCAGTGAAAAGACCTAATCAGGTACCCAATTACAATAAATCTTTGTAAAGAGGAGAAAAGGAGAAAACCCAATGGGAAAAACCCCTCTCTAAAAAGACATGAATCCTATTGAAGGACTGACGAAGCCTCCAAACTAGAGAATTTCCAAGAAAATAAGAACAAAGGATGAACATGAAGAACACCACTTAAGCATGAAGATGCAAACATTGTCAAAGAATAACAGTTGGAACCTTCATTGTAATAGAAAATGATCAGGTAGAGAAGACTCTAATTTGCATGAGTGCTCTCAAATGACAATACTCGAATCAGGATGGCTAAAAAAGGCAAACATTGGAACTTGAAGATACAGATGGAAAACAACACCAAAGTCTGAAGACCCGATCAAAAGATGGAAGGGTGCCTCGAAAATAGGAATGAAAGAGTGTCCATATGGTAAATGATCCATCTCAATGAAATGCATAGGTACCTAGCCACTACATCTACCTAGTACATAGTAAAAAATACTGAATACATAGCTCACTCCATCAAACCAAAGAAGCATTAGAACCAACAAGAGATACCCCCCCCATAATGTTGAGTAGGGAGAGGCATGACAGGTACACTGAATCAGGCTGCCAAGAATAAGTGCATGTCAAAGAAAGTACAAACACATATAAAGGATGGTGTCATGGATGATAAATCTCTTGGCATACATCATGAGGCTAATGTCATGAAAGGAACACTCACTTGAAAAAGGTAGATCAAACCCTCCCATGGCACTTTAAAATGTAGTGCGAGTACAAACAAGCACAAAATATGTAAAATCTCAAGCATGCAACAGATGGCACTTTATCTCAGTGTGTTGCAAAAAATGAAATACTACATAAATAGATGTCTACAATGCTCAGGAATGACAAAAATTTGTAGGTGCTAGGATTAAGTAATACTGAGAGGGGGGTGAATTAGTATTACAACACTTTAAACTAAACTTAAACCAATTCCAAATAAACTATAAGCTTGCTGAAATGAGAAGAACATAAAAAAATAACACATAACTCATAACACCATTATTTGTTGTCGAGGAAACCCTGGCCAAGGGAAAACCCTGGTGGGGATGGTACCCACAAGCACACACTAAAGTATAATGTCCCTGTTAGGAGACATAGCCCTGTTAGGAGTTGAATATTACATAGTACATTTCGTTGTTAAATGAATAACAATCCTATTAAACATATACAATACCATGTTAGGGGCCAACTGAGCTTACAACTATTACAACAAAACTTCTATTACAAAGTGTTCTCAGTAATGAACAAAAACAAGCATCTTCAATGCTTAGACAGTTCCAGTCATAGTTCTTCAATGATCTCTATCATCTTCTACTCTTCCATTCACATACATGCATACACATATACATTCGCTTATCCATCATCTATATCTTCCCTTTACAAAAAGTCTTCATATATATATCTTTCTTAACATCAAGTCGGCTCTCTTAACAATATCACATAGTCAGCTCTCAATACAAAAATAAATAATGTAAAGAGAAAATACAAAGTCAGCGCTCTTAAATAACCAAAATATAGGTTATCAAAAATTATAATCTGACTTAGCTTGTCAAGAGTCCACACCATACTCCTTAAATCATCGCTACTATTCAACTACTCTGTTACGTTGTTTTGTTGTCTTCCCTTGTCTTCAAATCTCTCTAACTCGTTGTAATCAACACCAAAACTAAATTGATCTTAGATGGAGGTCATACATACCTCATATTATCTTCCACTAAGCTTTCAATTCATAACTCATCGTACTTGATCTTTGATACCCAAAACAATACTATCATACTCTGTATTTCTGCTTCTGTACTTAGTCATTTTTAAGACTATATCTCCAAAATTGAACTTCATTCCAAGTGATCAATATACCATATATTTTTCCATAAATGAAAACCCATAAGTGTCTCATATCATACAAAACTCATTACTTGCCAACAATCTCTCCCTTTGTCATTGATGGCAACACTTAGCGAAAAATGACTAAGTGTCCCAACACACTATTCTCTTTTTTTTCTTTCATATTTGTCATTATCATTTACTACTAACTCATTTTTCTTCTCTTCTCCCCCTTTGAAAACAATGACAAAGGTGCATCCAAAATTTTAGGATATCAGTGTTTGCTCACTAGTTTTAGTACATCCTAGAAGGTGTCTTCCATGATCTTCACTTCAGTGCTCCATGAATCAATCGACAATTGACTAACATGAATTAATCCATTTAGTGCATATGATGATGTCTCTATGGATTTTAACTCTGTAGGAATATAATGTGTCAATGACTCTATCATCTTCTCCATATTAGATAAATGAACTTCAAGAATTCATAGTTTAGGAGTGATTAAACTCTTCAACAAACAAAATCTTGTCATGACTCTCTCGTTCTCAATATCCAATACATTCATCTTGTCATAAGTTTTTTTTATTTCCTTTTCCATCCCTAATATAGATTGTGAGGAGGTCTCACAAATTTCCATCAGTATATTTAGTGAAGCCCTTTCCTTTTCCAAAATGTCTTCAATATTCTGAATCTTTCTGATAGGATTTATACAATGGCTGTATAGTATCCTTCCATGTGTGACACATTTTCTGGCCTTAGTTGTAGCTGATCTTAGAATTCCCAAGTCCCATGAGATAGACTGGAAAACTTCCTTCAACTTCTTCTCTAGATAACTCTTCTCAGCCTTCTCTTCGGCAATATTCACTAAAGGTTCATAGTGACTGTCAAAATCGTCTAGTATCAACCTTAGATTCTTTGTTTCATCCTTTCCTTGAAATATAATAGGTACTGGGAGGATTTTGTTCACTATATTGACTTCCCTAGTAATCACTTTAGATCTTTTATCTCCTTTCTTCTTATATCTTTCCTTAGCTTTAGAGAATGTGATGTAGGATAGTCTCATCAACTCATCCTCATCCATACTATCAACATCAATACTGAATGTTTTTTCCATACTTCCCAACAATATGTTAGTAGATGTATCAGGTTCATGTTTTACCTTAGCTCTTGTCTCTTTCTCTTTTACCATCTCAATCTCAATTCTCTGTTTAGACTCAATATTCTTCTCTTCCTCCTTTTGTTCTTCCTTTTCTCGTTCTTCCGTCTCCTCTGCAATTGTGTTGTCAATATTCCTTGCAAATGGGTCCTTCTTATCAAGCGATATGTCAAGGGTCACAAGCACACTAGAAACATAGAAATATGGTTGTATGATATCTTCGCTCGTCTCAACATTCACCTTGGCTATCTTAGAACATTCACCAATTCCTATAGGTGTAGGAGTAGTATTTTTAGGAAGTGGAGTCTTCTCAGTAATATTGCTCATTAGTATCTAATCTAATACCTTTTGAGTCTCCTCTGAGACTTCTTCATACTTTCTTCCCATAATTTTCACCAATATAGCCTTAGTCCTCAATAGGGGTTTGAGTGCATTAAGTATTCTTTATCTTTCTTATATTGAAACTAATGGTAGCATGTCATTGATAGCTTGATTCCTAATAGCATCATCTTCTATGTGTGCAAGTTGTTTTCTTGCTTCTAGTCTACCATAGAGCTCCTTAGGTATACTTCCCTCTAACACTAGTAGATTCTTCTTGAAAATAAGTAATTAATTTACCATGATATCTTTAATATTAAGTTTATCCAATTCCTCATACCTGTCAAACTAATTTTTCACATAAACAAGCTTCCCTTTCTCAATAGCTCTCTTTTAAATCATCTTCAAGTATGGCTTCCACACGTGTCTATCACTAGTGGTTTATTTTTCTACTTTCTTCTCTTCTCCTTCAATCCTCTGGTCCTTAGGAGGTGAATCCAGTTTAGTGGATCTAGTGCTTCTCTGAGGTACAATCTTTACTGCCTCTTCTTTTGATGTCATCAATGGTGCTGAAGGGGTGGTTACATCAATAATTGTAGAAGGTGGACTAGTTACCTAATTAATCTCTGGAGGAGGAAGGGTTGCAGTAGCAGTACTTGCTAATCCAGAAGATCACTCTGCTATCTTCTTATTTACTTCTCTCAACTCTTCTTTAGTCAAACCTGCCTTAGTTACACATTCATCAAAAATGTTATCTACTTTTATTTTCCTCATGCCTTTGGTCTTCTCTTCTCTTAATTTAGCTAAATTTTCCTCATAGGTGCCCCATCTCTCCTCAGATGTATCAATCTCAGATGCCAACACATGTTCAAACTTCATAATTAGGACCTCGGAACTAACTTCATAGCCCATAGGGTAACACCATTTCACCCTAGGTATAACTGCCTCAAAATATACACATTTTTTCTCAACCATAAAAAAATTCCGTCCTTATATTTTTCAACTAATTATTCAGGAATTTTGACTCTTTCCTTCATTTTCCTCTGAAGAATTTTGATCATGCTGAATAGTTCACCATCAACCCATGTGCTGCTTTGTCTTCAGTAGCTCTCAAAAATCTGAATACCAATAGGTATCCCTTTTCTCCATCCACTTGGGTGCATACCTAGAAACTTGTGCTCAATGTGGATATACATATCCATTAAGAGTGAGCCAAATCGAAAGGTTTTAGACTTTTCCTTCTTGATTATTTTAACATTCCCCAAAAATTATTGTGCCAGAACCTCACATAGGTTATAATTAGTATTTTCTTTCACCATTTTGTAGGCCATCGTGATAACACCTGCAGATACTGAATTAGGTCTACTTTTGTAATATAATTTGTATCCTATTATCATCACAATCAATCTGACATCCTATAAGAATATATCATTCACTGTCATCGCTTGCCTGTCCCATTTTGAATGTGTTAGGGTTTCTACTTGTTTCTTTATGTTCTTCTCAGCCACAGGGATAGCTCCAATGTTGTCTAATCCAATAATCTCATGAATCAATTGACTACATATCTTTATAGGTTTCTCTCCTATCCAGATGAACTGATCATGAAATCTGTTGAGTAAGATTTTAAACCATTCATCTTTGTTGAATTCATACAAATCCAATATCTTCATGATGCTTAGGTTGTCAATGTGTTTAAATTCATCCCTCATTTTTCCATTATCAATCATATACTCCATTTCAGAAAAAATTGATGACATGTAACCGATTGAATGTTTGATAAATGCTAAGTTGACAATAATGCAAGGCATTAAATCAGTTAATAGTTTGTATTTTCATTGATGTCAACTTGATATCATCTATACGGTCATATACATAATGCTAAAGACTTCAGAGAATCAATGGATCAAAGTTTATGCTTTCAGTAATGCATAAAAGTCAAGTATTCACCAAGTGACAGACAACACCGATGGAGTGCACACCATCGGTAAAGGCAAAAGACAAAATTCATAGTGATACCTAACGATAAGAAGATAGTGTTGCCCAATGAAGCAAAACCACAAGATACCCGATGAGCTAAAAATAGAGTTTTCCGATGAGTAAAAATCCAATGATGCCTGACGGACGGAGATCCCAAAGCTAACTGGAGTCACACCGACGGAACTGTCAGTCGTCACCAATGACTAACTACAGACTTGACCGACGGAACAAAGACTTTAGAAAATGAAAAAATATCTAGCTGGCAAGAGCTAAAGATAGACTTAACTGGTTGTTTTCTTTGTTTTATTCGACCAGAGTTAAGTAATTGATTTAAAGAAGATTTGAACAGTTGGCAAGAAGATAACTACGAGATAAATCAGGAGTTATGCTTTAAATCAGATTGGCTGGATTTTTTTTCACACCAAGAATCAATGAATATCATGTCTATATAAAAGACAAGCTTAATTCATTTCCGAATGCATGGGAAGGGGAGTGAATAGAAAGAGGATTTTGAAGAGAAACTGATGAAGAATAACTTCATACAGTCCTAATCAAACAAGCTAAAGGAGAGCTAAAGAATTCTGCAAACACTGATAAATAGTGAAGCACAGCATCACAAAGTAGAAAGTGTGGAGCACAAAGAATTGAATTGATACATTGATCAGAGAGGTAATGTACTTAAATAGATCTAAAAATCTGCAATTCAAATTTGCATCATAAACAGGTCATAGTGTTTCAGTTTAACCATTGAAGCATCAAGTCTCTTTACAGAGCAGGACTTAACAATCTTCTATATATTAAGGTACATCCCAAGGAGTGCCAAAAAGGTTGATTCATGAAAGTAGCATTAGAATTTCCTGATAGCTATTGACAGTCTAAGAAGGAGGTTGATTCAAGGATGGTAGTAATAGATGCCCGATACTAAGTGACAACCTCTATGTATAAAATCCTCTAACAAGGTTGCACTTAATAGTTTGTTTGTAACCTTTAATAGGTTTGGATCCTAATAGGGCTCACTTTAGAAGAGTGAGAATTTGGGGTACCGGTCCTAGTGGTTTTTCCCTTAACAGGGTTTCCATGTTAAAATCCATGTGTTATGTGTGTATGGTTTATTACGTTACTATTTTGCATTTCACATATGCATTTCTAGATTGATTGGTATACTCTGCTTATTTACTGAGTTTCGGTAAATAGTTTTAATGCTTATTGGTAATCAAGGAGAATAAGGATAGACAAGGAAAACTGATAGACAATTAATCATTATAAGTATTTCATGGCATGCATCTTGTAGGGACTTATTAGTCTGAGGTTTATTTGATTGGTGGTAAATATTTGAAGGATAAATTTTGAGGCCACTGATTCACCCCCCCCCTCTCAGTTATTAATAACAATTGGTATCAGAGCTTGTGTTCTTAGAAGGAATGTTTCAAGACCTAAGTTAGGATCACAAGATGAACAGATGATATGTGCCCAAGTTGAACAATGACAACTTTTCTTCATGGAAAAGAAGGATAAGACTCCACTTATCAGGTATTGGTAATGATGTTACTCAATACTTAGATACTGAATATGTGTTGCCTATAGGAGTATTGATAGTAGATCAATTGAGAGAGAAGCATGAGCATAACTACATGGTTATAGAGATTTCTTCCTCACTCTCTGATGCTGAATTTGAAGATGTCAAAGATTGAAAAACTGCAAAAACGATGTGGGACAAACTGAAGCTTATACATGGAGGTGATACAAATGTTCTGAGAGCCACGAAAAAAATCCTTAGAGGAAAGTTTGATGATATCGGAATGAAAGAAGGAGAAAATAGCACACAGTACAGCACAAGAATAAAATTAGTCAATGCTATACAAGGATTTGGAGGTACACTTGAAGAGGAAACAGTGGTAAGTAAAATCTTAAGAACCTTATTGCTTGTATATGCTATTAGAGTTTCTGTCATTCAATAAATGAGAGTAGTAGCAAACAATATAGTTACTCTTGATAGTTTAATTGGTAGACTGATTTCATTTGAGATTAATAACTTTTACAATAGTGTCTTACCAAACTTAGAGTCTGCATTTAAGTCTTCTATGAAAATAAGCAAATCAAGACATAGACACTCATCTAGAAGAGACAGTGAAAGTGAAAGTGAAGAAGAAGATATAGATGAAATAGAAGCACTTATGGATAGAATAATGCAAAGAGGCAAAGATAAATACAAAGGCAAGTTACCACTTGTATGCTTTAATTGTAAAGAGATTGGACACTTTGCTGCAAGATGTCCTAACAGAAGAAAAGATGACAGAAGTAATGACAGATCTTTTGAGAAGAAATCTGACAGAGGTGATAACAAAGATTACAGAGGTTACCGACAATCAGAAAGAAGAGATACTCGAGACTAAAAGGATAAAGGAAAGAAGGCTAGCTACCTAGCTTCTTGCAAAGATGAAGATACTGACACCAAACCTGATGAAGACATCGAGATGGTATTTGTAGCTGTGAAGGATGATTCAGATGAAGATGAAAGGTATGTAGAAAGTGCACTCATATATAAGGTTAGCAAGAATGACATTTGGATTATAGATAGTGGCTGCACTCACCACATGACTGGTGACAAAGAAAAGTTTAACATTTTTGAGTATTATAATGGTGGTACAGTAAGAATAGGAAATGACACACCTTGTCCAATTGAAGGTAAAGGAACAATAATTCTGAATAACCTGATTAAATGTGAAAATTCTTATTGGGTAAAAGGATTGAATTATAATCTGTTGAGTGCTTCTCAGCTGAATAATTCAGGACACAGAGTAGCATTTGAGAACAAGAAGGCAAAGATCTTCAATGAATCGGGAAAATTGATTGGTATCGGTGAATAGACTAAAGGTAACGTATTCTATCTGAATGATACTAACACCACTTGCTTAATGACTAGAAACGAAGACATATGGTTGTGGCACAAAAGATTGTGTCATGTGAATTTTTACAACATGATGAAAATAAGCAAAAGAAGAAATGTAAGAGGCTTACCAACGATGACAAAGCCAGACAACATCATGTGCAAAAATTGTCAAAAAGGTAAAATGACAAAATCTAGTTTCAAAAGTAAAACCCATACATCTGGTGATATTCTAGAATTAGTCCATACTGATTTATGTGAACCTATGAGGACAAAGAGTTATTATGGAGATAGATATTTTATTCTCTTTGTTGATGATTACTCTAGAATGATGACAGTTATGTTTCTAAAGTATAAATCTGAAGTATTCAAGATGTTTAAATGGTATAAGGCTATGGTAGAAAAATAAAGTGGTAACGATTTGAAATGTTTGAGATTAGATAGATGAGGAGAATTTATATCAGATGAATTCACTAATTTTTGTAATGAGCATGGTATAAAAAGATAGGTTTCTACACCAAGAACACCACAGCAAAATGGGATTTCTGAGAGAAGGAACATATCAATAGTTGATTGTGCAAGAACACTAATGATAGAGAAAGGCATCACCCAAATATTTTCGAGGGAAGCTATCATTACTGCTGTCTATACACTTAACAGAGTACAATTGAAGAAGGACATAAACAAGACACCTTATGAGCTATGGTATGGTAAAACCCCCAATGTAAGTTACTTCAAAATATTTGGTAGTCAATGTTATATTTTAAAGGATAATAGAAATGGAAAGCTTGATGCCAAAAGTGATGAAGGTATTTTTTTGGGGTATTCTACCAAAAGAAAAGATTTTAAATGTCTCATCAAGGCTTCTAAATAGTTGAAAGTGCAAATGTAAAGATTTATGAATTTGCATAAAAGAATGATCTGGAAAGCATAAAAGAACCAGAGGACTACAACAAGTTTGTATATTTTGAAGAACCCAACACTCTACTCGAGAAACAGTGCTTAATTCTAGAACAACAGAATGTTGCAACCGACGGTTAGACTATTGTTACCAACGGTCGGGATAATAATCAAAATAATATGTAAAGTAATGAAGAACAGAATGAATATCAAATTGATGATCAAGCTGATACACAAAGAGATGTACCTATACTTGAAAGATATGTAAGAAGGAACCATCCAAAGATCCAGATCATAGGAGATAAGAAAGCTGGTACAAGAACAAGAAGCAAGTCTTTAACCTTAAATTTTTTAATTTGTGAGTTTGAGCCAAAATCTGTCAATGCTACACTAGATAATGAAGAATGGATAAGTGCTATGAATGATGAGATTGAGCAAATTGAGAAGAACAAGACATGGTCACTTGTGCCAAGACCAGATGACAAGAATGTCATTGGTACAAAATGGATATTCAGGAATAAGCTAAACAAGAATGGAGAAGTCACAAGGAACAAAGCAAGACTAGTATGCAAGGGGTATGCACAAGAGGAAGGTATAGACTATGGAGAGACCTTTGCACCCATTGCTAGGCTAGAAGGAGTAAGAATACTACTTTTTTATGCTACATTCAAAGGATTCAAAGTATATCAAATGGATGTAAAGTTAGCATTCCTAAATGGAATACTTCAAGAAGAGGTATACATTAAACAACCAGAAGGGTTTGTTGATCCAGATAAGAAAAACATGGTATGTAGACTTCACAAAGCCTTGTATGGATTGAAACAAGCTCCTAGAGCCTAGTATGAATGACTTCATTCCTATCTAATAAGTATTGGATTTATAAGGACTAGTGAAAATAGTAATCTTTATTTGAAGGAAGATATTGATGCTAACACTTTGATTGCTGAAATATTTATTGATGACATCATATTTGGAGGCAATGATATGCTATGCAAATAATTTGATGATAAGATGAGAAAAGATTTCAAGATGTCTATGTTTGGAGAGATCAAGTTCTTTCTTGGTTTATATATCATTCAACAAAGTGAAGGTGTTTTCATTACACAGTCCAAATACATCAAAGATTGTTTGACATAAATGTCAGATATTTGTTTGGAATTGTTGTCAAAGGGAGAGAAAGTATCCATATTATCACATTCTTCTAAGAGAAAAGAGAGAGAGATTATCCATTATCAGATTACTCCAACAGGGAGAGATTACGTCCTTAGGGAGAGAAAAATTGTATGAAAGATTACACAAAGGGACAATTGCTAACAAGAGAAAAAAACATGACAAAAGAGAGAACAGTCAAAGGAGAGAAATTGACACAAGAAGAAGATTCAACACATTAGAAAGTAAAGAGCTACAAGAATCAAATCAAAGCTACAACAGAGCTTACCAGAGATCAGACATTTATCGGTTATCAAACAAAATATTGGTAGTTTGATGAATCTCAACTGTTGTATTTTATATTGTATTAGAAATAGTGTAGTGTGATAATATAGTATGTAGCCATCAATGCCAAAGGGAGAGATTGATGACATGTAACTGATTGAACATTTGATAAATGTTAAGTTGAAGATAATGCAAGGCATTAAATTAGTTAATGGTTTGTATTTTCATTGATGTCAACTTGATATCATCTGTACGGTCATGTACATAATTCCAAAGACTTCAAAGAATTAATGGATCAAAGGTTATGCTTTTAGAAATGCATAAAAGTCAAGTATTCACCAAGTGACAGACAACATTGATGGAGTGCACACCATCAGTAAAGGCAAAAGTCACAGTGATACCTAACGAGCAAAAGACAATGTTTCTTGATGAAGAAAAACCACAGGATACCTGACGAGCTAAAAATAGAGTTGCCCGACGAGTAAAAATCCAATGATGCCCGAATGATGGAGATCCCAAAGCTAATTGGAGTCACACTGACAGAACTCTCAGTTGTCACTGAGGACTAACTGCAGAGTTGACCGACGTAACAGAGAGTTTAAAAAATAACAAAATATCTAGCTGGCAAGAGCTAAAGATAGACTTAACTGGTTGTTTTCTTTGTTTTATTCAAATAGAGTTAAGTAATTGATTTAAAGAAGATTTGTACAGTTGGCAAGAAGATAACTATGAGATAAATCAAGATTTATGCTTTAAATCAGATTGGCTAGATTATTTTTCACGCCAAGAATCAAGAATCAAGAATCAAGTATCAAGAATCAAGAATCAATGAATCAATGAATATCATGTCTATATAAGAGACAAGCTTAATTCATTTCCGAATGCATGGGAAGGGGAGTGAATAGAAAGAGGATGCTGAAGAGAAACTGATGAAGAAGAACTTCATATAGTCCTGATCAATCAAGCTAAAGGAGAGCTAAAGAATTCTACAGACATTGACAAATAGTGAAGCACAACATCACAGAGAAAAAAGTGTGGAGCAAAAATAATTGAATTGATACATTGATCAGAGAGGTAATGTACTTAAATAGATATGAAAATCTGCAATTCAAAGTTGCA
Organism: Thuja plicata; assembly: GCA_018584345.1. Lineage (NCBI taxonomy): Eukaryota > Viridiplantae > Streptophyta > Pinopsida > Cupressales > Cupressaceae > Thuja > Thuja plicata. Next base: position 32,422 of record MU218132.1, on the reverse strand, counting down.
TCATAAATAGGTCATAGTGTTTCAGTTTAACCATTGAAGCATCAATTCTCTTAACAGAGCAGGACTTAACAGTCTTCTATATATTGAGGTACATCCCATCAAGTTCCAAAAAGGTTGATTCATGAAAGTAGCATTAGAATCGCCCGATACCTATTGACAGTCTAAGAAGGAGGCCGATTCAAGGATGGTAGCAATAGATGCCTGATACTAAGTGACAACCTCTATGTATAAAATCCTCTAACAAGGTCGCACTTAACAGTTTGTTTATAACCTTTAACAGGGTTGGCTCCTAACAGGGCTCACTTTAGAAGAGTGAAAATTTGGGGTACTGGTCCCACTGGTTTTTCCCTTAACAGGGTTTCCACGTTAAAATCTATGTGTTATGTGTGTATGGTTTATTACTTTACTATTTTACATTTCACATATGCATTTCTGGATTGATTGGTATACTCTTCTTATTTACTGAGTTTTGGTAAATAGTTTTACTGCTTATCGGTAATCAAGGAGAATAAGGATAGATAACGAAAACCAACAGGCAGTTAATCATTATAAGTATTTCATGGCATGCATCTTATAGGGACTTAATAATCTAAGGTTTATTTGATTGGTGGTAAATATTTGAAGGATAAATTTTGAGGCCACTGATTCACCCCACCCCCCCCCTCTCAGTTATTACTAATAGAAATCTCATCAATACCCAGTATATCATACTTGCAATGAATGTATGTCCTAATATCTTCTACATGCAAAACACCATTCGATGTCTGGGAAAATGCTCCTTGAGGGTCATCCTCACAAGAATTGAATGGATGTTTCTTAAACTTGTATCTAGGTTAATCTACAACATCATAAATCAAAGGTGTATCCATAGCTACTGTAGATGTAAATACCTTTTACACACTAAATTCTAAGTTTTCACTTCGATCGATCACGCAAAGTAGTTGCTAGATAGTCTGAATCTCTCTGCTCTATGATCTCCTTAGGTTGTTTCTCATTTAAATGGTGAAGAAATAGATAACCATTAGGTGCTTTATACATTTTTAATTTTTAAAAACTCACATTACCCAATACTGTCTAGATAGTCATAAATCTCGCAATCATAAAATATGCATCATCTGATGTTGCACTCTTAGATATAAGTTCCATGATGGTTGCCAATATCATACCTAAGCTCACTAGAGCTTACTCCACATAATCAGGGACTTGATATATTTTTTTGTGCTCATCCAATGTTCCCCCTAAGGCCATGCTCAGCCAATTATCTTGATTCTTCTTTGCTAGCATCAGGCAAAGATCTAGTAGCATCTATTGTCTCTTCCTGAACCAATACATCATTAGAATCTTTGACTCTCCATACTTTACCAGTACTATTAAATCTTCTGCTTTCTTGAAACAATTGTAAAAATACTCTTGTATTTTGTAAGAATCTTACCAGTATTACTGTCATTCCTCTTTTTATCCATAGGAGGTGGTGCTCTTCTATTATTTACTCCATTATACCTACAAAACTTCACTTTATGACCTAGATTGTTACATTTGTAGCATATAGGAGGTTTACTATATTGATTAACTTATAATTTACATTTCCTTGTAGTCTGTCCAAGTTTGTTGCATTTGTAACATCTTATCTTAGCTGATGATTCTCCTTTGTTGTTGTCTTGTCTATATCTAGTTTTATCAAGTTTTTTGCATTCTGCTCTCTTGTGCCCATATGCATTGAAATTAAAACAATAACTAGAAAAAGTTCTGAAAGGGGTATTACCTCTACAATCTCTCTTCATGTGTCCAAACTTGTTACATCCAAAATATCTTCCTCTAAAAGGCCTGATATGTTCTTTAGGTTCTTCAAGAGTAGGTTTTTCTGCCTCAATCTTCACATCAGTTTTTTCTTCTTGATTCTTAGAGCATTTAGCTTCATTGAAGCCAATACCAGTCATATCACCTTTAGGTTTATTTTTGTCTCTATGTTCATCGATCAAGTCACTGATCATGTGAATTTTCTCAATGTTTTTCTTTGTCTGAACAAATTCACCTTTTATGATCTGATTATATTTCTCCAATTCTAGATACTTGTTCTTGTAATGGTCAAGGTAAATCTTCATTTGTCCCATCAGAGTATTAGCATATTTCAAAGCTTCTTTAGTATTGATCTTAGCATTATTTTCTTGTTGAATTTCTTTAGCCATCATTTCATTCTCGGGATTTAAATTATCATTCTCTTGTTCAAGTTGCTTTATCTGATCTGAATTATCATTGTCTGAATCTTCTTTTATTTGAACCATAAGATTGTGTCTCTAATTTCTGGAAAGTTCAAACTGATCCTTAATTTTCTTGATGAATCCCTCAGCTCTCCTTAATTTGAATCTCAAGTCACCATTTTCTACTTTTTCTTTGTCAAGGTCTTCAAGTGTTGTTTCAAAGTTCTCTTGTAAATTTTTTGAATCAATTTTGATCTCCCTTAAGCTATTAGACTTTATCTCCAAGGGCCAATAGCTCTGATACCAATTGTTAGGATTAAGTAATACTGAGAGGGGGTGAATCATTATTACATGACTTTAAATTAAAATTAAACCAATTCCAAATAAACCATAAGCATACTGAAATGAAAATAACATAAACAAATAACACAAAACTCATAACACCATTATTTGTTGTTGAAGAAACCTTGGCCAATGGAAAACCCCAATGGGGATGGTACCCACAAGAAAGCACTAAAGTATAATTTCCATGTTAGGAGACCTAGCCTTGTTAGGAGCTGAATATTACATAGTATATTTCCTTGTTAAAGGAATAACAACCCTGTTAAAGGTATTCAACACCCTGTTAGGGGCCAATTGAGCTTACAACTCTTACAACAAAACTTTTGTTACAAAGTGTTCTTAGTAATGAACAAAAACAAGCATCTTCAATGCTTAGATAGTTCCATACATAGTTCTTTAATGATATTTGTCATCTTCTTCTCTGTCATTCGCATACACACATACACATATGCATTCACTTATCCATCATCTATATCTTCGCTTTACAAAAGTATTTTTATATATATATATATATATATATATATATATATTAACATCAAGTCGGCTCTATTAACAATATCACATAGTTGGCTCTCAATACAAAAATAAATAATGTAAAGAGAAAATAAAAAGCCGGCGCTCTTACATAACCAAAATATAAGTTATCCAAAATTATAATCTGACTTAGCTTGCCAGGATTCCACATCATACTCCTTAAATCATCGCTGCTATTCGACTGCTCTGTTACGATGTTATGTTGTCTTCACTTATCTTCAAATCTCTCTAACTCACTATAATCAAGACCAAAACTAAATCAATCTTAGGTGGAGGTCATACATACCCCATAGTATATTCCACTAAGCTCGTAAGTCATAACTCATCATACTAGATCTTTGATACCCAAAACAATACTGTCATACTCTATATTTTTTCTTCTGTACTTAGTCATTGTGAAGACTGTATCTCCAAAACTGAACTTCATTCCAAGCACTCAATATACTAGATATGTTTCCATAAATGACAACCCATAAGTATCTCATATCATACAAAAATTATCACTTGCCAACATTAGGGACATAATTAATAGATAAAAAGGAGTCATCCCATGAAAGGAAAATGATCCCAGGACCTGAAACATCCAAGATAATCACCAGATTGAAAAAATATAAAAAACTAAAGAAAATGTACCTAGAGAATATTCTGGAGATGAGACCCATACAAGAGTGCAAATAGGAACCCTGAATTTGACTAGAAAAACCCCTAAAAAATGGAAAATCATAAAACTAAACCTGCAAAATTAGATCAGGCTCGAAACCAGCTTTCTGACAATATCTTGTTTGGCCAAAAATGCCTCTGTTTGCTCAAGATATTAGCAAAAAACCAAAGAGGGCTCCAATACATGAAGAACACCAATAAATCTTGGCTAAATCTGGTGGAGCTCCACTAAATCTGGTGATGCCGCTCGATATGGTGGGACTACCAAAGTTTTAGCCAAAATTGGCTGAGGTACCAAGAAAAAAAAATTTGAAAAAAAATCTTCACCACCTCAAAAATCATGCCCAGAAAAGGGTCATACGAGCAAAACAAATTGACACAGAATGCAACTGTGTCCAAATTAGATGTGCCTTATATGAAAATAGGGGGTTTTGGGCCTTATGAGCACAACCATGAGGTTCGTTTGAGCCCAAAGTGCTCAAAAAACAAACTCCCCCAAGATCCACAAAAAATTGAAATAGAAAACCTCTTGAATACACAGATCTGAAGAACAAGGCCAAATCTCTCATAAAGAGAACACTGGCATGAATATTTGGAGCTCTAATACCTTATTAGAGTTGATGAAAACTCAACCCTATAGCTCCCAAGAATCAACCGCATGCAAACTTGTCACAGGAAGAGAGAAGCAAAAGCTATGGAGGCTTGAAATAACTATTTGATGAAAGAGGAGACATATTGTGCAAATAATGGAGAGAAAAACTTATCAATAAAATAGCATCCTCATATAATTTATAGAGTGGTAATAATTACAAAGAGATAAAATCTTATAGAGGTGATCAAAACCCTAAAAGGGAGAAACCTAGGTTGCATGATAATAATTAATAAAAGAATTAATTATTACATGCCTAAAGTTTAGCTTAAGTAAACTAGAGATAATAAGTGACTTAATAATTAAATCAAAATGATTTATTTAATAAGTGAATTAACTTATTAATCTAACATCAGCCATAGTAGGCACCACGGTGGTTTTGATAGTTAAAGTGGATAAAGTAAGAGGTTGTGTGTGTGGAAGAGTAACTGCAGCCCCTTGTATTATGTGAGGTCATTGTTTAAATAAATCATCATGCTCTATAGGGACTACAATACCCAATCTTGACTAGGTTGTGGTGGTAAGTAGAGAGCCACAAACCCATAAGGAGGCTATGTGTGACCAATTACTCTAATTATTGTAGCATGAGGAGTAGTAATGGTAATAGGGGTTGTAAGGAATAACAGTCCACAAGACAACTAAGAGGGGGGGTGAATCAGTTGTAGTATAAATTATTAAACTTTAAACCTTATAAACCATATCAGCAAAAGTAAATGATAACACAGTAAATGCCAACACCATAAAACAATATTTTTTGTCAAGGAAACCCTGTTAAAGGTAAAACCCTGGTGGGAATTAACACCCAAAAATAATGTACTAAGAGTATAGTAGGCTCACAAACCCTGTTAGGAGTCAAACAAAATAGTAGGCTCACTGCCAAGGCACACTACCCAAAGAAATGTAAAGCCACCCTCAAGGATTTACAATCTGAATCAAGTGTGTAAAGAAAATACACAATACAGTGAACTTTCTGATAGAAACTATCTTTGCTTCGTAAGTTCCAATGAAGTATAACAACCATCAACTCTTCTCTATATCCAACAGTCAACAAGCTTCGCATCTTCCACACATCTTTGTCCTTTATTGTCTGCCACGCCTTCTCCACAAGAAAAGATCATTCATATATACCCTTTAACAATAATTCATTAGGTCAACTAATTTAAGATTTCCTAATACATAATTAACTAGGTCGGCCAATTAAGGCTTTCCATCATCCAAATAGTTATATAACCCCTTGCTAAGATACACATGGTACCTATAAAAAGTAAACATTATTTACAACTCATCACATATACTTCAAAATCCACAATCCACGCTCATAATTAATTTCACATGCTACATGTCTGAAGTTGACCAATAAATAGGTCTTCTCCATAATACACGCCACATCTGACGTCACCAGTAACAAAACAACAATCGAACTCAACCCGTTACTCTAATATATGTCAGTTGTCCACTAGTAATCTTGCATCATCTAAAATATCTTCACCAGAAAGATATACCATAAACACAAAGACCTACTCTGTCCAGAATCACAGTTACAGTCCAAAAAATGAATCTTCACCAAATCAACTGTAACATCCAAAATATGTAACCTTCAGTCAAGTGACCTTAGGAATACATTTAGTACACATCCTTCTGCTAAAATCCAACTTTGATCATTCTGAATCATCTGTATAGTGTCCATACACTTCTTCCAGTCAAGTAGCCAGTCTATCTTCTCCATAGAAATATATGTTGACATCAGTGACAAAACATGAATATCAACAGCATGATCAGTAACCAATACTAATATCATCCAACAATCTCCCCCTTTGGAATTTATGGAAACATATGGGAAAATCCATATTCATCAACCCAAAAGTACTCTCTCTCAATACAATCTTCTCAATATTCTCAACACAAATCTCCCCAAAATAGTAGAGATTTTAACATAGATTGCTTCCCCCTTTGGCAGCAATGGAAAAGGGTTCCATAACTCATATGTAGTCTTCTATAAGGTGTATCTTTTTCAAATCTTCATTTTCAACAATTAGGTGCAAGATCACCCAAATATACTCCATAGTGTTCTCTTGTGATCGCTCCCCCTAAGGAGTAGATCCATACATCAAGTCTAGAGAGTGATATAGCTCTGAAAACCACTAGACTGATGCATATCTACATCAATTAATTACCACTGGGAGGGGCCACCACCCCAAGCATTCCTCTGAGATATTCAAAAGCATCTTTTGGAAAAGGTTTGGTAAATATATCTGCTATCTATTCCTTTGTGCTAATGTACTCTAGTCTAATTTCTTTATTTGCTACCTTCTCCCTCAATAAATGATACTTAATAGAAATATGCTTATTTTTTGAATGCATTACAGGATTCTTTGACATGTTTACTATGCTAGTGTTATCACAATGAATAACCACTCGCTCTTTGAAAGTTATTCCAATGTCCTCCATTATTTGTTTCATCCAAACAACTTGTGTGCAATTTATTGCAGCAGCAACATATTCTGACTCAACAGTAGATTGAGAAATACAGTTTTGCTTCTTTCTCAACCAAGAAACAAGCCTTTTTCCAAGGAAAAATGCACCACCACTTGTACTCTTCCCGTCATCCACATTACCTGCCCAATCAGCATCAGTAAAAGCCTATAATATAAAATCATTAAATTTTTCATACCATAATCCATATTCTACTGTCCCTTTCAGATATCTAAAAATTCTTTTCATGGCAGCAAAATGTGTTTCTTTAGGATCTGCCTGATATCTAGTCACAATTCCAACTACATTGGTAATATCCGGTCTAGTGTGTGTTAAATATTATAGACATCCAATCATTGATCTATACTTAGTCTGAACAACACTTTGAGTCTCATCACTATTATTCATTTTGTTTCCTATTACCATAGGTGTTCCAATAGGTTTACAATCTTTTATTCCAAAAAAATTTAACATTTATTTAAGATACTTGGTCTGAGATAGAAAAATCCCATTCTTACTCTGATTAATTTTCAAACCAAGAAAACATTTCATCTCACCAATCATTGACATTTCAAATTAATTTTCCATTTCTTTAGCAAACTTCTTACTCATCTTATCATTGCCTCCAAAAATGATATCATCAACAAAAACTTCTATAATCAAGATTTCATCTTCTTCAGTTCTTAAGTATAAATTACTATTTGCATTACCTTTCCTAAAACTAAGATGAAGTAGATATTTTTCCAGTCTTGCATACCATGCCCTTGGTGTTTTTTTAAGTCCATACAGTGCTTTCTTTAGTTTGCAAACCATGTTTTCATCATCTATCAAAGGAAAACCATCAGGTTTCTCAATGTAAACTTATTCTTCTAGATCACCATTCAAGAATACTGACTTCACATCCATCTGATAAACCTTAAATTCTTTATGTGCAGTATAAGCAAGGAATAATCTCACAGCTTCCAATCTGGCAACAGGAGAAAATGTTTCTTCATAGTCTATTCCTTCTTTTTGTGAGTATCCTTTACATACCAGTCTAGCCCTGTTTCTTACCATTGTTCCTTCCTCATTCATCTTGATTCTAAAAACCCATTTAGTGCCAATCACATTTTTGTTCTTAAGTCTTGGAACCAATTCCCAAGTATTGTTTTTCTTTATCTGTTCTAATTCTTCTTCCATAGCTTTAGTCCAAGATTCATCTCTACATGCTTCATCAGTAGTCTTTGGCTTAACTTGAGAAATCAAACAGATCTCATCTCTAACTCTAGATCTAGTCATCATGCCTTTTCTTGCATCACCAATAATTTGATATTCATGATGGTTCTTCTTAACATACCTTGGTGTCTTCAATGTCTCAGTAGATTCAGTCTGTTCATCTTCAATCTCATCGTCAATCATCAAAGATTCTTTAGGTTCAGCAGTAACCTATTTTGTTTCTGTAATCTGACCACAATCATTTATCCTTTCCTGAATCTGAAACTTTTCATCTATCCTCACATTGGCACTTTCAATCAATTTCCTCAATCTCATATTGAAATATTTATAATCTTTACTCTTAGTGGAATAACCAAGAAAGATTCCTTCATCGCTTCTAGCATCGAACTTGCCTATCTAATCATCTCTCTTTATATAACATTTACTTCCAAGTATTCTGCAATATTTCACAGTAGGTGGAAGATTAAACCATAATTCATAAGGAGTTTTATTTGTACCTTCTCTGATCTAAATTATGTTTAGTGTGTACATAGTAGTCCCAACTACTTCTCTCCAGTGAACATGTGACACATTTCCTTGCAGCAATATAGTCTTTGCAGCATCTAATATAGTTTTGTTTCTTCGCTCTGCTATCCCATTATGTTGTGGAGTTCTAGGGGCTGAATTCTGTCTGTGTATTCCATTTTCTTCACAGTATGCATTAAATAGCTATGGTGTAAACTCTCCTCCTCTGTCTGATCTCAAACACTTCATCTTTAATCCAGATTCATTCTCAACTTTTGCTTTCAATAACTTAAACTTGTCAAATGCTTCATATTTCTCTCTTAAATATGTAACCCACGTCATTCTAGAAAAGTCATCAACAAATAGTATAAAGTACCTTTCACCATAGTATGATCTTGTTCATGTAGGACCACACAGATCTGTATGTACCAAATCCAACTTCACTTTTTCTGAATAAGCTTTTCTTTTAAAAGTGTTTCTATTCTGCTTCCCCATAACACATTCTCTACACATAGTGTTAGTTGGCTTTACAATTTTAGGTAGATCTCTTACTGCATTAGTTGTACTTTCCTTCACAATGTTATCAAAGTTAACATGACAAAATCTTTTGTGCCATAACCAAATATCATCAACCTTTGCAATAAAACAAGAAGCTTCAAATGTGTTCAATTTGAATATATTACCTCTGGATTTAGTACCAGATGTGATTAGGTCTCATGTTTTACTCTTGATAAAACATTTCCCATTAATGAAGTTCAATTGATAACCCTTGTCCACTAGTTGTCCAACACTCAAGAAATTATGCTTAATTCCATCAACAAGTAACACATTGTCAGTGTTAGTCTTTCCATCCAAAGAGATATATCCAACTCCAATAATAAGCTTAGGAGTATTGTCACCAAATCTGACAACACCTCCATAATGTCTTTTCAAACTCAAAAATTTGTTTTTATCTCTAGTCATATGATGTGAACAACCACTGTCTATGACCCATTCGGGTTTCTTTTCAACTCGAGATACTAAAACTTTTTCCTCATGCGTAGGTACATCATCCTTAATAGAAATAAATCCAATTTCATCATAGTCATCATCATCATCATCTGATATACCCTCACTAGCATAATAACATTCCTTGTCTTTTGAATATTTAGACTTGAAAAACTTAGGTTTGTGCTTTGGAACTCTTGTAGGACATCTAGATGCAAAATGACCAATCTTGTTACATGAAAAACATTTCAAAGGCAATTTACCTCTCTTTTGTATTCTAGCAATCAGTGCCACAACTTCATCTAGCTTTCTTTCTTCCTCCTGTATCTGTTCCCATTCATCAGCATAAGCTCCAAGCTCTTCTCTTATGTCACCACTACTAGTGCTTACATTTCCAAATAAGGTCTTTTAGTTCTTGTGCACGGTTGCCTTGAATGCTGACTCGACTTTAGGTAAAGTATCTCCCAATTCTGCAGCCTCAAATATAGTTAGCTTTCCAATCAACATCTCTCTAGTGAAGTTTGGTGTCAAAGGTATAATTTACTCTATAGATTGTACTTTGGTTCTATATACAAGTGTCAAAGATCTGAGTATCTTTGTAATCACTTCCTCCTCACTGTAAGTTCCTCCAAAGTTTCTAATGCCAGTAACCACTTCAATAATTCTTTGTGCATATGCCCTAATGTTTTCATCTTCAGTGATTCCATCTTTGTCTTCCTGTTCTGTAACTTTGCTTGCTTTTGTAAACTTGTTTCCAACATATAATGCTCCCAGTCTTGTCCATATCTCATGTGCAGAGTCCAAGTCTTTTACTTCATTGAATTCTCCTTTTGAAAGAACACTGATCAAAGATTCCCTTGCAACCATATTGCATGAAAATAACTTCTTCTAGTCTTCAGAAGCCTTTTCTAACTCATCCTCAGTTGCTATCTTTTCATTCTTCTTTGTGATCATCTAGTAATCAATTCCCAGACATAGCAAATGTGTTCTCATCTTGTTCTTCCAACTTTCAAAGTTTTCAGGATCAAACTTTGGACTATCCTTCTTATAGTAAGTCATCTTCAGGATCACCTCAAGTTGTTAAACTTTCTCTCTAAGGACCAGTAGCTCTGATACCAATTGTTAGGAATAATAGTCCACAAGACAACTAAGAGGGGGGTGAATCAATTTTAGTATAGATTATTAAACTTTAAACTTTATAAACCATATCAGCAAAAGTAAATGATAACATAGTAAATTTCAACACCATAACACAATATTTTTTGTCGAGGAAACCCTGTTAAAAGTAAAATCTTGGTGGGAATCAACACCCACAAATAATGTACTGAGAGTATAGTATCCATGTTAAAATATATTATCCCTGTTAGGAGCATGTTACAATATTATAGTACACAGTCCCTGTTAGGATTCAAAGAAAATAGTAGGCTCACTTCCCAAAGAAGGTTAAAGCCACCCTCAAGGATTTACAATCTGAATCAAGTGTGTAAAGAAAATACACAATCCAGTGAACTGTCTGATAGAAACTATCTTTTCTTGGTCAGTTCCAATGAAGTATAACAATCATCAACTCTGCTCTATATCTAGCAATCAACAAGCTTCACAGCTTCCATGTGTCTTTGTCCTTTATTCTCTACCACACCTTCTCCACAAGAAAAGATCATTCGTATATATCCTTTAACAATAATTCATTAGGTCGGCCAATTTAAGATTTCCTAATACATAATTAACTAGGTCGGCCAATTAAGGCTTTCCATCATCCAAATAATTATATAACCCCTTGACAAGATACACATGGTACCTATAACAATTAAACATTATTTACAATCCATCACATATACTTCCAGATCCGCAATCCACGCTCATAATTATTTTCACACACTACATGTCTAAAGTTGGCCAGTAAATAGGTCTTCTCTAGAATACATGCCATAGGTGATGTCACCAGTAACAAAACAACAATCAAACTCAACCCATTACTCTAACATATGTCAACTGTCCACTAGTAAGCTCACATCATCTGAAATATCTTCTCCAAAAATATATACCAGAAACACAGAGACCTGCTCTGTCTAGAATCACAGTTACAATCTAGAAAACCAGCCTTCACCAAATCAAATGTAACATCCATAATATGTAACCTTCAGTCAAGTGACCTTAGGAATAAGGTTAGTACACATCCTTCTTCTAAAATATAACTTCGATCATTCTGAATCATCTGTATAGTGTACATACACTTATTCCAGTCAAGTAGCTAGTTTGTCTTCTCCACAGAAATATATGTTGACATCAGGGACAAAACATGAATATCAACAACATGATCAGTAACCAAAACTAATATCATCCAACAGGGGTAACATTTAAAGTAATTGCAGGGGGAACGTTGGTGAAAAGAGGCTGCATTGGAGCAGTGCAAGGCAATGGTATAGTTTGGGTAGAGGAGTGAGCATTTCCTAGCACAACAGTAGTGGAAGGATGAAATGTAACCTGGGGGACCTTCTTAACATGTCTTTCATTGTCAAATAAATCAAGATGAACATAATCATTTTAAGAAATATTCTAAGGAAACCTAAGAAATTTTTCTCATTGAAGACAACATCGTGACTGCGAATGACTTTATCAGGAATTGGATCCCACAAATAAAAACTGATTTGATCCTCACCTTACCCCAAAAATATACACCTCTTTGATTTAAAATTCAATTTTGTTCTCTAATCTTTAGGAATGTGAACATAATCATCACAGCCAAAAACACACAAATGATTGAATGAAATTTTTTTCCCAAGCCACCTCTCTTCCAGAATGTCAAAATGAAGACGGGACATAGGAGTACGATTGATTAAATAAACATCAGTGTTACATGCCTCTGCCCAAAATTATTTCCCCATTGGAGAGCATACACCAAGTTCTTTCCAAAATAGTCTGACTCAACCTCTCAGTTGCACCATTTTCTTGAGGTGTAAAGGGGCCTATTTTAATTCTTAGAATACCATTATCTGGACAAAATTTATCAAAATCCAAAGAGAAAAACTTGCCACCATTATTTGTTAGTAAACATTTAATTTTCTTCCCAATCTGATTTTCAACCATATCCTTGAAACTTTTAAATTTGGAAAACACCTCTTATTTCTTATTCAACATATAAATCCAAACTTTATGAGTGCAATCATCAAGAAATGTAACAAAGTAATTAGCACCACCGATAGAATTTACCTTTGTAGGACCGAAAACATCAGAATGCACAAGCTCTAATGGAGAGGATTTCTTATCATGACTCATTCTCAAGAAGTTGGTCCTATTTTGTTTGCCATAAAGGAAATGTTCACAGAAATCTAAATCGATTAATTTAACACCCGGAAGCTGATCTCGTTGAAGCATAACTTCAAGATCCTTCTTACTCATGTGACCAAGCCTCTTATGCCAAACTTCAGCATTACTATCCATAATAGCCATGGAAGCTCCCACTTCACCATTACACTCTAAAACATATAAACTCCCTAATTTATTTCCTTTCACCAAAACCAACAAACCTTTCATTACTTTCCATGAATCTAAGGAGAAATTAACATTTCAGACTTGTGCACAAAGATGACTCATAGAAATCATATTTCATTTAAGAGAAAGAACATGTCGTACATCTTTCAAGAGTCATTTACTAACATTTTTTAGCGATAATAAAATGTCACCCTTTTCGACAGTGTCACATTATTTGTTATCTCCAAAAAAAATTTACCAAACATACCTTCTTGATAATTTGTGAAAGCACTCTGACACGGACTAGCATGGAACGAGGCTCCAGAATCAAGGACCCATGAACTTGCATTCATGTCACCAGCTGAGAGAACCAAAATTTCATCATCTTTAACAGCTGGAGTATTTACTCCATCATTGATCACTTTATCTTGGGCCTTTTTTAATTACAACATTTCCTTTTTGTATGTCTCGGTTTACCACAAAACCCACATGCACCATTTATGCCTCTAGATTTTGATCAATGTGTATATTTTGACCTTCGATTGTTGTTATTTTTTCCTCTTTCTTGACTCTAACCTCTAAATTGCTAGTGCTCACAGCAATTAGTGCATCACCAAAGGAAGAATCTAGATTCTTCCTGCGCATGTCTTTGCTGAGAAGTGTGGCTGCAACCTCATCAAATTTCAATTTTTTTTTGGCAGCCACCGAAGTGCTAACTACCATTACCACCCCTTTCCAACTATTCAGAAATGAACATAGCATAAAAATAGCTTTCATTTCATCATTTAATGTTATGCCTACTTAAATAAATTGAGAAAGTAAGGTATTGAACTCATTAAGGTGATTAGACATAAATCCTTTCATTTTCAGATTGTATAACTTTTTCATTATGAATACCTTGTTCGATGTTGATGTTATCTCATACAATGAAGATAATTTATCACATGGCTCTTTCATTGTCTTCTCTACTGAAACATTCAAGAGCACATTTCTTAAGAGTGATAGAAAAATCGTTGCTTGTGTCTTCTGATAGAGTTTCAACCATTCTTTATTCGTTAGAAAACCTTGACACTTGGCTTTTCCTTGCAATGTGGGTGAGAGATCCTAATTAATCAGTAATGACTCCATGTGCACTTTCCATAACCCAAAATTTTTCCCAACAAACTTCTCAATTTTCCATTTTTTTGCTACATCCATTGCTTCGATAAATCTTCACCAATTTTCAAAAAATTGAATCAAACTCTCCTAGCCCTGATACCAATTATTGATTTTGAATTTAATAGAAATACAAAAAATAAAAATAGAAAAACAAACACAAAATAGAGACAAAAGACAAATAGATTTATAGTGGTTCACCTATTTAGGCTATATCCACTTTCAAGATTGGGATTCTCAGTTTTTATTATATTCTCACAATGTTTACACACATTAGTCTTCAAGACTAATCAGCTACAATATTTCTCAGGCATAAAGCCATAAATACTATAATCCTTCTCTCTACAACCAAAAACACCCATAGGAATATAGAAGTCCAAAAGGCAGTGGCTACAAAGACTTGCAGTTGTAGGAGAAAGAGAAGATCAGAGTCACAACCGTTATGTAGTTGATTGGGCTGCACTGTTAGTAATAACTGAGAGGGGGGGTGAATCACTGGCCTTCAAAATTTATCCTTTTAAACTATAATCCACCAATTAATACACCTCAGATTATTAAGTCCCTACAAGATGTATGCCTTTGAAATACTTGAAATAATTAACTGTCTGTCGGTTTACCTTGTCTGTCCTTATTCTCCTTGATTACAGATAGGTAGTAAAACTTATTTACCGATGCTCAGTAAATATGTAGAGTATACCAAGCAATCCAGAAATGCATATGTGAAATGTAAAACAATAAAGTAATAAACCATACACACATAACACATGGGTTTTAATGTGGAAACCCTGTTAAGGGAAAAACCACTGGGACCGGTACCCCAAATTTTCACTCTTCTCAAGTGAGCCATGTTAGGAGCCAACCCTGTTAAAGGTTACAAACACATGGTTAAGTGCAACCTTATTAGAGAATTTTTATACATAGATTGTCACTAAGTATCTGGCATCTATGCTACCATCCTTGAATCAGCCTCTAGACTGTCAATAGGCTTTATGCTAATCTTACTACCATCCTTGAATCAGCCTCCTTCTTAGACTGTCAATAGGCTTTAGGTAAGACCGATGCTACTATCATGAATCAACCTTTTTGGTAATCTGTTAGGATATACCTCAATTATAGAAGACTGTTAAGTCCTGCTCTGTCAAGAGACTTAATGCTTCAATGATTAAACTGAAACACAATGACCTGTTTCTAATGCAACTTTGAATTATAGATATACAGATCTATTTACTTAAAATACCTCTCTGATCAATGTATCAATTTAGTTCCTTTGTACTTCACACTTTCTGCTCTGTGATGTTGTGCTTCACTGTTCATCGATGTCTGCAAAATTATTTAGCTCTCCCTTAGCTTGATTGATCAGGACTATATGAAGCTTAACCTTCACCAGTTTCTCTTCAGCATCTTCTTTCAATTCACTCCCTCATGTATCTAATTGCTTACAAAAATGAATTATGCTTGTCTCTTATATAGACATGATATTCCTTAATTCTTGGTTCTTGATTCTTGATTCTTGGAGTGAAAAGCAATCCAGCCAAATTGATTTATGGCTTTAACTCCTAATTTATCTCGTAGTTATCTTCTTGCCAACTGTATAAATCATCTTTAAATAACTTAGTTAACTGTGGTCGAATAACAAATAAAACAACCAGTTAAGCCTATCCTTAAGCTCTACCAGCTATATATTTTGTCATTTTTTGATCTCTCTATTATGTTGGTCAATTATGTAGTTCGTCGCCGATTGCAACTGCCAGTTTCATCGGTGCAACTTTAGTTAGCTTTGGGATCTCTATCCGTCGGGTATCCATTGGATCTTTCTCATCAGGCAACACTATTTTTAACTTTTCGGGCATCCTGTGATTCTGCTTCATCGGGAAACACTGTCTTCTTCTCATCGGGTATCACTGTGACTTTATCTTTGTCTTTGCCGATGGTGTGCACTCCGTCGGTGTGGTCTGTCACTTAGTGAATACTTGACTTTTATGCATTGTTGAAAGCATAACCTTTGTTCCATTGATTCTTTGAATTCTTTGGCATTATGTATATGACCATACAGATGATATCAAGTTGACATCAATGACAAGACAAACCATTAACTGATTTAATGTCTTGCATCATTTTCAACTTAACATTATCAAACATTCAATCAGTTATATGTCATCAATCTCTCCCTTTGGCATTGATGGCAACATTCTTTATTATCATACTATACTATTTCTAATATAACATGAAATACAATTGTTGAGATTCATCAAATTACCAAATAATTTGTTTTAATAACTGATAAAAATGTCTGACCGCCGGTAAGCTCTGTGTAAGCTTAGATTTGATTCTTGCAGCTTTTCTGTTTCTTTTTCTGATGTGTTGTATCCTCTATCTGTGTCAATTTCCCTCTTGATTATTCTTCTTCTTTAATGTCTCTATCTTTTTTTTGCAACTTTAATACAAATTCTCTCCCTATGGATATGATCTCTCCCTATTTGGAGTAATCTGATAATGAATAGTTTCTAATGATAATATGGATACATTTTTCTCCCTTTGACATTAATGCCAAACAAATATTTTCACAAATATCTGACATTCTGTCAAACAATTCCTTCTATCTATAATATATTCCTTGCATTTCCCTTATCCATCATCAATATAACAATTTGCTCTGGTGGTTGGTTCTAATATATACCTTTCTATATATAGATGTAGCTTTGAAGTTTAGCTTCTGCTTGCATCAATCATGAATGATATTCTGATAATATATGGCTGTTGCAGCTTTCAGTCCTTTAACTAACTGGTAGACATGGGTTTTACCCCTAGTCTTTTTCTCAGGTACTCAAATGTATCCTTGGGCAGTGGCTTGGTGAAGATATCAGCCAATTGTTCTTTTGATTGCACATATTCAAGTATGACTTTCTTTTCTTGAACTTGTTCTCTTAGATAATGATACTTGATGGCAATGTGTTTAGCCTTTGCATGCATGACCGGATTCTTGGAAATATTTATTGCACTGGTGTTATCACAATAGATAATTACTGGTTCTTTGATCTTCATATGCATACCTTCCAACAACTGTTTGATCCATACAATATTTGAGCAGTTTGTAGCAGCAGTAACATATTCTGCTTCTGCAGTGGACTGAGAGATGCATCCTTGCTTCTTGCTAATCCATGTGACAAGTCTGTCACCCATAAAGAATGCTCCTCTAGTTTTTCTCTTTCGGTCATCAATATTTCCAGCCCAATCAACATCGGTAAACACTTTTAGTTCAAATTTTCCTTCTCTTCTATACCATAAGCCAAATTCCTCAATATTCTTCAGATATCTTAGTATTCTTTTCACAGCAGTTATATGTGATTCCCTGGGGTTAGTAAAAAATCTACCAACAATTCCTACTGCATGTGCAATATCTAGTCTAGTGTGTACAACATACATGACTTTTCCTATCATTGATCTGTATAGAGTCTGATTTACCTCTGCTGTCTTGTCTTCTTTTATTAATTTGCGTCTAGTAGCCATCGGTGTTCCAACAGGTTTGGAATCTTCCATCTTGAATATTTTCATAACTTCTTTGATGTATTTGGACTGTGTAATGAAAATACCTTCACTTTGTTGAATGATCTGTAGACCAAGAAAGAACTTGATCTTACCAAACATAGACATCTCAAATTCTTTGCTCTACTCATCAGCAAATGATTTGCATAGCATATCATTGCCTCCAAATATAATGTTATCAACAAATATTTCAGCAATCAAAGTGTTAGCATTAGTATCTTCTTTTAAATAAAGATTTTTATTTTCACTAGTCCTCATGAATCCAATACTTATTAGATAGGAATGAAGTCATTCATACCAGGCTCTGGGAGCTTGTTTCAATCCATACAAGGATTTTTGAAGTCTACATACCATGTTCCTCTTATCTGGATCCACAAACCCTTCTGTTTTCTCAATGTATACCTCTTCTTCAAGTATTCCATTTAGGAATGCTGACTTGACGTCCATTTGATATACTTTGAATCCTTTGTATGTAGCATAAGCAAGTAGAATTATCACTCCTATCCTAGCAATGGGTGCAAAGGTTTCTCCATAGTCTACACCTTCCTCTTGTGCATACCCCTTACATACTAGTCTTGCTTTGTTCCTTGTGACTTCTCCATTCTCGTTTAGTTTGTTCATGAATATCCATTTTGTACCGATGACATTCTTGTCATCTGGTCTTGGCACAAGTGACCATTTCTTGTTCTTTTCAATCTGTTCAATCTCATCATTCATAGCACTTATCCATTCTTCATTATCTAGTGCAGCATTGATAAACTTTGGTTCAAACTCACAAATTAAGCAATTTGAGTTTAAAGACTTATTTCTTGTTCTTGTACCAGCTTTCTTATCTCCTATGATCTGGTTCTCTAGATGGTTCCTTCTTACATATCTTTCAAGTATATGTAAATCTCTTTGTATATCAACTTGATCTTCATTACCTTTCACATTATCTTGATCATTATCCTAACCGTCGGTAACAACATTATGACTGTCGGTTGCAATATTTTGTTGTTTTGGATTTAAGCACTATTGCTCGAGTAGAGTTATGAATTCTTCATAGTATACAAACTTGTTGTAGTCCTCTGGTTCTTTTGTACTTTCCAACTCATTCTTTTATGCAAATTCATCAATCTTCACATTTGCACTTTCAACTATTTTGTTAGAAGCCTTGAGTAGACATTTAAAAGCTTTGCTTTTGATAGAATATCCCATAAAAATAGCTTCATCACTTTTGGAGTCGAGCTTTCCATTTCTATTGTCCTTTAAGACATAACATTGAATGCCAACTATTTTGAAGTAACTTACATTGGATGTTTTACCATACCATAGCTCATAACGAGTCTTCTTTAAGTCCTTTCTCAATTGTACTTTGTTAAGTGTATAGACAGCAGTTCTAACAGCTTCCCTCCAGAAGATGTAGGTGATGTCCTTCTCTATCATCAATTTTCTTGCACAGTCAACTATTGATCTATTCCTTCTTTCAGCAATCCCATTTTGCTATGGTGTTCTTAGTGCAGAAACCTGTCTTTTGATACCATGCTCATTACAGAGATTAGTGAATTCATCTTATATAAGTTCTCTTCCTCTATCTGATCTCAAACATTATAGATCCTTACCATTTTGTTTTTCTACCATAGCCTTATACCATTTAAACATCTTGAATGCTTCAGATTTTTCTTTTAAAAACATGACTGTCATCATTCTAGAGTAATCATCAACAAAGATAATAAAATATCTATCTCCATA
>MU218127.1:38697-92734 GCA_018584345.1 Thuja plicata | reverse complement strand
ATGCAGGGAATGTGTTATGGGAAAGCATGTAAGGAGTTCCTTCAGAAGCAAGCAAAACTCAGCTGAAAACAAATTGGACCTAGTGCATACAGATTTGTGTGGTCCTACTCAAACAAGATCATACTACGGAGAAAGGTACTTCATTTTGTTTGTTGATAACTTTTCTAGAATGATGTGGGTTGCGTTCTTAAAGGAGAAGTCTGAAGCCTTTGAGAAGTTCAAAATATTCAAAGCTAAAGTTGAGAATGAATCCGAATTGAAACTAAAATGTTTGAGATCAGATAGAGGAGGAGAGTTCACCTTTGATCATTTTTATGACTATTGTGAAGAGCATGGTATTAAAAGACAGTTGAGTGCACCTAGAACCCCTCAGCAGAATGGGATTGCAGAAAGGAGGAACAGGATCATACTTGATACAACGCGCACTATGATGATTGAAGGAAAAGTTGCGCACACCTATTGGAGAGATGTAGTGAACACAATAGTATATACTATCAATAGAACCCAATTGAGGCCAGACGCGGATAAGACTTCCTATGAACTTTGGTTTGGCAATGTACCTATAGTAAAATACTTCAGAATCTTTGGCTGCAAGTGCTACATCAAAAGAGATGATGGTGTTGGTAATTTTGATGCTAGAAGTGATGAAAGTGTTTTCCTTGGTTATTCTACTAAAAGAAAAGCATATAGATGTTTCAATTTGAGATTAAAGAAGATAATTGAAAGCACGCATGTTACGATTGATGAAAAGTTTGTGGTTCAAGAAAGATACTATGAATATGCACCTATGATTGAGGATAAATCCAGACCTAGCAACAAAGACACTGTTATTGAAGAAATTTTTGTTTGCATTGATGTCTCATGCAATGACCCTGAATCAAGCAGAGAAGAATCACAAACTATAGAAGAAGAAGACACACCTAAGGTTCCAAAATTCACATCTAGATACAACTCTAAAAATGACATCATTGGAGATCAGAGCAATAGTGTTTTGACCAGATCAAAAGCAAAAAGTCTACTAGTGGATGAAGAGGTATGTTTACTATCACAGATTGAACCCTTAAGTGTTGAAGATGCTTGTAATGATTTTGATTGGAATAATGCAATGAAAGAAGAATTAGATCATATAATCAGAAATGACACATGGGAATTGGTCCCCAAACCCAGTGACAAAAATGTGATTGGAACAAAGTGGGTATTCAGAAACAAAATGAATGAAGATGGTACAATGGTTAGAAACAAAGCAAGATTGGTATGCAAGGGATATGCGCAGAGAGAAGGAATAGACTACACAGACACATTTTCCCCTGTGAGAAGACTGGAAGCCATAAAGTTGTTCTTGGCATATGCAATAGTCAAAGACTTTAAAGTATATAAAATGGATGTAAAATCAGCTTTTCTGAATGGTGATTTGAATGAAGAAGTCTACATTGAACAACCTGAAGGATTTATTCTTTCAGATGAACCAGACATGGTATACAAATTGAAGAAGGCACTCTATGGTCTTAAACAGGCCCCAAGAGCTTGGTATGAGAGACTTGATGGTTATCTTACAAAGATTGGATTCAAGAAAGGAGCAACAGATTATAACCTATTCACAAGAGAAACACTTGATGGATTATTGTTAGTTTCTATATTTGTTGATGACATTATCTTTGGGGGTAATGATAAGCCCAGTAAAGCATTTGCAAAATAAATGCAAAATGAATTTGAAATAAGTATGATTGGTTCTATAAAATACTTTTTGGGATTAAATGTAAAGAAAATAGATAAAGGCATATTCATTAATCAGTCTAAATATGTGAAAGAAATACTGAAGACCTTTCAGATGGATGATTGTAAACTAGTATGCACTCCCATGATAACATGAAGCAAGATTTCAAAAGATGATGAATCCACAATAGTTGATAAGACACTGTACAAATCTATGATTGGTAAACTCATTTATCTAGCTCAATCTAGACCTGACATATCTAATGCAGTTGGCATTGTTGGAAGATTTGCAGCTGAACCAAAGCAGAGTCACTTAATGGCAGTCAAAAGGATATTAAGATATCTAAAGGGAACTATAGACTATGGTTTATGGTATCCTAAATCAGAGAATGTAAAACTTCATGTGTATATAGATGTAGATTGGACAGGTTGTATTGATGAAAGAAAGAGCACTTTAGGAGGAGCAGTATTTCTTGGAGATAGGTTGGTTTCTTGGATAAGCAAGAAGCAAAACTGTATTTCTCAATCAACAACATAAGTTGAATATGTTGCAGCAGCACTGAATTGTTCAACTATGGTTTGAATCAAGTAGATGGTTAAATACTTTGGCATTCAGGTTGATTATCCTATTGTTATTCATTGTGATAATACTAGCACTATCAACATGTCTAAAAACCCTATCATGCACGCAAAGACAAAACACATAGAGATCAAGTACCATTTCTTAAGAGAAAAAGTACGAAGAAGTTAAATTGGACTATGTGAACACCAAAGAACAGCTGGAAGATATTTTCACAAAGCCCTTATCAAAGGATAATTTTGAGTATCTTAGAGAGAAGTTGGGAGTAATTACCTCTCCTAAATCTGTTTAGAAGAAGCAATAAAGACATTAGTCATTAAGTGACTGATGAATGGTTGACTACTCTACTTCTGGAGTAATACCTGTGCCTAAAGGACTATGGTGCCCTTTTCCATTGATTTCAAAGGGGAGTATATAGTAAGGAGGAGTATGTACTTAGGGGGAGCATATACTCTAGGGGAGTATATAGATGGAACAAAAACATAGATAAAGGAACTGCAGCAGTTTAGAGAAATCCTTGATGAGGATATTGAGAAGATTGTAAAAGAAAGAGGACACCATGAACAGAGGATGTTATTGATATCATATGTTTCCATCAATGTCAAAGGGGGAGATTGTTGGAGATGTGATTCAGAGCAGTTGATTGATTGTATGTATGTCATTGATGACAACATATAATACACAGTAGTAATTTTGTATGAACTTATGTGAATGATGACATGAAGACTTGCGTGGATAGATACATATTGTTGACATGTTTATTATGTCATGTTCATACACGTAGACCCAGATATGATGTTTTAGTAAAGTTATGCAATTCTGTTATTAGCAGTTACAGTTCTGGATGTATAACGGTTTAGGGCTGATGTATATAATGTGTCTCATGAGTTGTACCTATCTTTAGGATATGCATCTGTATATGCATGATTAATTATGAGTTGATGATATAAATCTAAAGGCACCAAATGTGTTTCAAGATGATTGCAAAGTTATGGTTAATTTGGTGAGGCCAACTCAGTGAAGCGTCACGTCTGTTCAACATTGACTTGCGCAGACTTAATATTATTTGCGTGCTTAGTTAAGCTGACTAAGATATTGATGAAGTGTTTTTAAGAGCTGACATGACCTTCTAATTTGGAGAAGATACTTATAGCAGTTCAATTGTGATATGCCAAGTGTGAATGATACAAAATGTAAAGAAAGATGTACAGAGCAGATTATCAGAGTTGGTTCATTCATCAAGGATCTATGTGAAGAAGAAGTGAAAGATTGTAATACACTGAAACTGATCAAGACAATAGGTCTACTCTACAGTTCATCATCAGATATAGTGCATATCTGTTATACAGAAGGTTGTAGCCTTCACCATCAAGCAGTGAGATTTTGGACAGTGAATCCACCACCCCTAACAGGGTTAATTGTAAAAGACTCCTAACAGGGTCTGACCCTTAACCAGGTCACTATATTTATTGCATTATATTATACAACTCCTAACAGGGTTGAAATATCTTCTAACAGGGATTACTACAAATAAGTATAGTTTATTGTGGGTACTAATTCCCACCGGGGTTTTTACCATTTGGTTTCCCCGTAATCAAATTGTGTGTTGAGTACTGTGTTATCTGATTATGCATTTACTTTTTTGTATACTAAAGTTAAAGAAGTAAAAAAGACTGAAGTAACTGATAACTGATTCACCCCCCCTCTCAGTTATCCGTTGGGACTATTCTAACATAACTAAAATGATAAAATTTTCTGGAGACCTCACAGGGGTGTTTGCCTGCTGAACACAAATGAAACTATTTGCCTTTTTTTTATCCATTGGGCTAGAGTCTTCAACCTTTAGGAACAACTGAGCTTCTCAAATTGCAAACCAACTGAAAATTGAAAACTGAAACTAAAATTAAAACTTGTGCTTATCAACACTTATAGAAAGCAAAACTATATATCCATGAACAACACCCTACAGTTCATCATTGCTATCTGAACCTATGTTTATGATGTGATACAATAGAATTTGTCCATGTATCATATGATGGAAATAATTCAAATGATGATGATGCTGTCCAAAAATAGAAACAAACTAAACTCAAAGGTAGAATGAGCTTGAACAATAACCTCAGTTGTATGATATAGGTGTGGGCATGATGCGTATGATATGGGACAAGGAAATTTATCCATGTCTCATATGATGGGTATGATGTTCATGCACTTATCATGTGATTGATCTTTCCGTTTCTGTTTATTCTAACCTTCAAAACTGCAAAACAAACAATCTAAAAAATAATTTCTCTTCCTACCATGATCCTGTTATTGAGAAATGCATTGTTCATAACCAGGAATCCCAATGGCTTCTTAATTATGCATGGTGTGTATCTTCTTGATTTGACCATTGTGGGAATAGAAGTACTAACTGCAACTAACTGAAAGGAAACTAACTATGTGCAAAGCACTTATTCACACCAAACTAACCTCAAAAGCAACACTTGAGGTGGATCCCATTAACTGGGATTGACAATTCTTCTCCTTCCATATTTGAGAGTTGAAAATAATTATGGGCCTTGCATCCTATAATCACAAATGGACCATCCCAAATGACATCAAATTTTGAATGCTTACCAGGTCTACTCCTCATCTCATCCCATTTCAGAACCAAATCACCTTCTTGAAAGACTCTTGCGACAAATTTTCTATCAAATGTCCTCTTCATTTGAACATGATGTTCTTCCAACTTCTGAAAGGATTCTCTCCTAATCTCTTCTAACTCTATCAATTTAGCAAACCTTACCTCCATAGGCTGCTGGTCCAGCAAGTCCAATTCCTTGATCGAGCTCAAACTTGGCAACTCTACTGAAATTGGTAACCTCGCCTCTCTTCCATAAACCAATTTTTAAGGTGAGTTACCTATTGAGCATTTTGGAGTGATTCTATCAGCCCACAAGGCTTGCTTTAACTTGTTGCTCCAAACTCGCTGGTTTTCTTCAATAGTCATCTTGATGATGCGAATTAGATTTTTATTTGTTGATTCAGATTGTCCATTACCCTGTGGGTAATAATTAGATGAGGTACTAAGATAAAAATTGTTCTTTACTGCCCAATCAGTAATTCATGTTCTCAAAAAGGCCAAAGCATTATTAGAAACAATGGATTCAGGTGCTCCAAACCTTGCAATCAGATCTTCATAGAAATTCAAAACTGAAGTTTCATTTGCATCTTTCAATGTAATAGCTTTAGTCCACTTAGTAAAATAATCTGTTACTGTCAATATATATATATATATCTATGACCCGAACTTGATGATGGGTTTATAGGACCAATAAAATCTAGGCCCCACTTGACAAAAAGATGCTCAACTTGAATTGGATTAAGAGGTAAAGATGCTAACCTTTTCTTATTTGAAAAAACAACACATTTCAAACACCTTCTCACCCAAATGAAGGCATCTTTGTATAGGCTTGGCCAAAAATAGACATCCTTCATTATTTTTAATGTTGTCCTTGTTGCAAAATGGCTACCTTCTGGTCCATCATGGAATTATTCTAGAACCTTATTAATTTGACCTCCACTGATGCATCTCAGCAATACACTATTATAATCCATCCTATACAGTACATTAGTAAGCAAACAATAAGTAATGGATTGCAATATAAAGTATCTTGTTTTTGATCTTGTGAGGCCTCACCCCAACCCATCATAGCTTTACTATTTGATCACTTTGACACTTTATGTTTTGATTCATTGATACACTTTTTGTTATCCCGACAGGGACTCGTGATATTATGATATGATGATGATTATATTGTGTGGATTATATTTTGACATGGATTAGACCTAGAACAGGTGGTTGACCTTGATTATATATGTTTAGATCAGTGAATTGATGAGAAGATGGAATTATGATAAGACTTGACTATTTTATGGATGTTATGTCATGGTGATTAAGGAATTCTTATGTGTTAAACATTTATGTATGGAAGTTTTAATTAGGGACTTAATTCTTCTTATTTATTAATGTTGTTAATTATGAATTGAAAATATATATTGCATGTAATTTTTTCATCTTGGACTACTGATGCTCGAAGTTTAGTGTGTAGGAATGGGAACCATGGAATTTTTTAGAGAATCATGGCTAAACACATGTGAATTGAGTAAGCCAAGGTTTAATCCATTAAAGGGTTGAAACCTCATTGTAATATGACCCTTGTTGTAAATGTAATCTGAATGTGTGTTAATAGTTTTAATTTATGTTGTTATTTGGGCATGTAATTTGTGAAGGTGATGTATATTTTGTTTGGTGTCACTTGACACTTTTGTTGTCCATGTGGATAGTGACATGTCATTTAGGGCTTGGGAAAGAGTCACTTAACCTTATGACATTATATTAATCACTTGTATATAGATGCCTTGTAGGAATTATATCATGTTGAAACTCGGATTTGAACCTTAGGGGTACTTTGGAGGGAGTAAAAGTGACCCTAGAGTGTATTTTTGACCAAAATTAGTTAACCCTAAGTGGATACCTTGGGTTAGGGTTAGTTTTTACCTATGGGAGAAACCTAGGTCACCATTATGACTCTCTAAAATGCCCAATTTTCAAAAGTGGCGAAAATAGAGATGGTCTTATGCACCTAACTTGTCCCACACTCCTTGCCAACCTCACAATTAAGAGGGGAGACAAAAAAGGCTAGTTGTCATACCTCATCATTGCTAGTTCTTGAGTGCACTTTTAGAGGTCTTTTTAGAGGGTTTTGGGAGACTTAGTGGGTGTTCACCCACTCTCTAATTTTAGAGACAATTAGGGTTTTGGAAGGAGAAAAGATAAGGAATTGGGCTCTTCTCAAGTTTCATTTTGCCATAACACTATTGAAAGGTTGGTTTCTCTCTTGCCATGGAGTGCTTGAATTGTTGCAAGAAAAATTGGATGTTGTAGTTGATGAATGTGAAATCTTGTTGTATGTAATCTTGTATAGTATTGTAGTATGTAAATTTTTGTTGTCTTGTGTTGGGAAGGGAATGCATTTGGATTTTGTATCAACTTTTGTCCTTTGAATTTGGGAATGTTGTTCATGGGAGTGAAGGCATTACTCATCCTTTTGGGAAGGGAATAAGTGGCCTTGGGTGAAGGGGTTAGTTGGGCTCTCCATTGTAGTGAGAGTCTCTTCTCTTGGAGAAGAGGGATAAATTCATGGAGTATGGGCTCCATGAAGCCATGTTGGAAATATTGTATTTTTGGCATAGAAATGGCCAATGTGTAAATGGAAGCATTATCAAAATAGCCTTGGAGAGGCATGAAAAACTCTTGTTGAGAGATTTGGAAATTGTATTGGCATTCTCCTCCTTGGAAAAGCCCACCTTCACCCTTCTTCAATGGGTTTGTAAAACTCATTTGTGAAGCCTTGAATGGGAGTTTATTGTTGTTTTTGTACATGTCAAATGTTGTGAGAATTTTAGATGTGAAGCCTTGTTTAGCCTTGGTTCTCCAAGCTCGGGGGTGGCCTCCTTGAGGCTTTGGTTGGCAGGTGAGAATCCCATAGTTCTCTCCCTTTCATTGCAGGTATTGATGTCAAGACTCATGTGGATGAAGCTTTGAAGGAGTTCACTCTTTGGTGTGATTGTGTGGAAACACCTTATGTTGTATTGTTGATATTGTAATGTATTGAAAAACATCTTCAAGTAACATGTGAAATGCTTTCTTCATTATGAGTTGGAATATTATAGGTTAGTCATGTATATATGAAGTCTTCTCCATCATGAAGGATATGTATTTGTATTGGAAGAGGTTACCATAATAAAACAAAGACTCACTACCTTCATGCTTTGAGTATTCTATTTCTTGTAATGGAAATGTTATTCTCCTTTGTGAAATGATATTCTAGGTTGATAGAATAGACAATGAAATAATTTCATTAGATTACATACCTTGGTTGATGAATGAATTTAGTAATCTCTCTAATATTGGTTGTAAATTTTTATATTCATTAAAATCAATCTCCATTTGAACAAAATCTCATTCTTATTCCTCTAAATTGAAGCATGAAACAATAAACAAATGAACATGTTAGATTACTATGTTATAATCTCATGCAACTATCATTCAACCAATAATTTCCCTTGTATAATACACTAATTGGATAAATCAATGCATTCATGTGGCTTTCAAAAAATGAACCTAGCAATTCTAAAATGTAAGAGCTTATAACCAAGCCCATCACATTTTTCAGAATTAGAGCATAAAAAGCTCTTTAGAATTTGTATGGAAAAGGAAATATTCTCTTACCACAGAGAATATTCCTTTCCCAAATGGGTTTCCCTCTAATTAATTCAAAATCATATCTCAATGAATTAAACATGCAAATTAGATCCTAATTACCTAGCTAAACTCACCTTTATTCTAACCTCTCCCGTGGGTCCCACTTTGTTCTCCCACCTTTTTTGGCATAAACATTATATTGTGCTAGATTCAATATAAAAAGAAATATAAATCACTTTATCTTATTGGGCTAAACTACTTGGGAGTGGCGCCACCTTTCCCTTGCTGTCCACTTCCCTATGCAATCTGACATGTCCTTACTTTGCACCCCAAGTCAACTCCATTCCTCTTTTCATGCAAAATTTGCTTGGGGGAAAGGAAGGCTATGTTGGTGGGCCCCACAAATCTTACATCTCCCTTTTCCTTGCTAAGACTTCATGCCACCTTTTGGTTTCTCTTCCCGTGCGAAATTGGTTAAGGAGGATGGTTTAGTGGGTGGTATGGTGGGCCAATGCATGCCTTGTCACCTTGTACCCTCCCCATGACAGATTTCAAAACTTATGCCTTGTTTTGGTTTTGAAAAAGACTTTAGTAAGTGGGAAGCTAGGTGGTGGGCCCTTCCCAAGGACCAGGTCATGTCAACCTGCCTTCTTCTCTTGGGAATTCGATCCCTTCCTCTTTGTTTATGGGTTTTCTTTTTGACTTTGTCATAGGAGATGTTAATTAATGAGTTTATAGGTTAATGAGAAGTTAGTTGATAGTTAGCTAGTTAATTAAGTTTTGTTTCATATATTGGTTTTTTAATTCCTTTTAATAGCATTTTCCCTTGCACATTATATTAATGGTGTAGCATGTGATATTAAGTATATAACTTTAATGTGTTAATTTTAATTAGTATTGGAAACTTTTAATGTATTAAATATGTTTTTTTATTTTTAATTGGTATTTAGTGTATTAAACGTGTTTTCATTTCGATTGGCATTGGAATCATTTAGGGTATCAAACGTGGCTTTAATTTTAATTGGTGTAGGAATTACTTATCAATATTATAGTAAATAATTTTAAATGGGAGCCTAGCATTGTTTGTTTAGATTAATTTATAATGATGAGGTTCGTGAGTTTAATAGATCAAATTTTTTGTCTAAAGTATTGTTTAGTCATTTAGAGAGGCGAATTGCTCAGTTGATTAAATTGTATAGTTAATATGTAATTTTAATTTATTATCAAAATAAAAAGGGGGATTATATTGCTCTTGTATTCAGGGGATTAAGGTTTATATTCGATTGAAATTAAAAGTAAATTTAAATGTTGAATTAGGAGATATTTCTCATGTCTAAATGAAAAGGTTAATTTAAAGTCATATGTTAGAAATTGATGGATTAGAGAAGCATGTTGTTTTATCATAGGAGAATAATTTTATTAATGATGTTAGTAGGTTAGAAAATCGGACTTGATTTTAGCTATTGGATTTTATTAATAGTTGATTGATATAGTGAAGTTATTATTCAATCTTAATCTTGTCTATATCTAAATGCTAATGTTAACTGAAATTAAGCTTGAATGGGTTAAGTTGCAATCTAGGTTTAAGGTTAAATAAGGGCAACCCAGATCAACATATGTTTCTGAACCACTAACTACCATCATAATTCTAAGCAAGGAATCAAAGTTAGATAAACCTGAGTTGAGCATTTAGATAACCCATAGAACAAGTTGATGCCCGATTTTGCATCTATTTGTGGCTTGACCCTTAATCATTCTGTGCTTATACCTTGAAATTTGAAGGGTAACTTTACCTTGCTATTATCTTTCCAACCCTACCTCTGTTAGTTGTGCGTTCTTAGGTGCTTAAATTTTTTTTTTTGTGTGTGTGTTTTTCTGGGCATGACAGATCTTTCTGAACCTTTAGGACAACATCCTATTTGCAAGAAGTCAACCATTTCTTTCACCCAATCATTCTGAAAATCTGGGACATCAACTTGTTCATTATCTTCTAAAGCTAAGAAAACTTTAGAATCATCTTTTGGAGTGTTATCTCCATTTCTAGCAAGATGTTCACATAAACCCTTACCTCTTACCATCTTGGTAACTTTAATTTCAATGTCATATTCCATTGCCTTTGTAATCTAGCCAGCTCTTTTGGTGTTGAAGTCTTTATTCAGCAAAAACTCCTTGAAAGAAGGATGTGCAACCATCAAATTTATCTTATTGTTAGAAATCATATGTCTGGATTTCTTCAGACTTCTAATTCAAGAAAGTACATGCTTCTCAACAAATAAATAATGTAGTTCATAGTCCTTAAGTCCTTGACTGAAAAAGGCTATTGGTTTCTCACAACCTATGTCATTTTTCTGAACTAACATGGCAACAATACTATCAACATTCCCATATGCATAGAAAATAAAATCCTTTGAGAAATAAGGATTTAACAAGGTAGGGGAAGTAGCTAATGCTTCCTTAATCAATTCAAAACTGAGTTTGCCTTCTTTGGTCCATTTGAAGGAAATATTTTTCTTGAGCATGACTGTTAATGGCATTAGTAATTCAACAATATCTGGAATGAATCTTCTAACAAAGTTGATTCTTCCCAAGAAACTTTGAAGGCCCTTTTTATGAAGAGGAAGTGGTAAGGAAAGGATAGCACTTACTCTTTTAGGTTCAATAGTGATACCCTCTTTTGAAATAATAAATCCCAGCAATTTGCCTTCATGGACAACAAATATGTTTTTCTTGAGATTTAAAGAAATACTGTATTCCCTGCATCTCTCAAAGATAACTCTTAAATGCTGAAAGTGTTCTGATGTATTCTTTAAGAAAATAGTTATATCATCTAAATAAACAAGTACAAACATGTACATTAAATTTATGAAGGCCTTGTCCATAGCCTTCTGAAAGGTTGCACCTACATTAGATAAACCAAATGGCATCTTTTGATAAGCCATAGTCCCCCATTTGGTTGTTAATGCTGTCTTGAACCTATCCTCTTCCTTCACCAAAATCTTGTTGTAACCAGAGAAACCATCAACAATGAGAACTGTTCTGAACCTGAAACAACCTACATGATCTATTCCATGGAAGGAAAAGGATGTCTATCCTTTAATGAAGCTCTGTTCAAGTCACGGAAATCAACACATAATCTGATTTCTCCATTCTTTTTCCTAACGAGAACCAGATTGGACACCCATGAAGTATGTTTGATTGGGAAAATGATATTACTCTCAATCAGCTTATTCAATTCTTTAATCATGAGAGGCTCTAGTTTTGAATTTATTGGCCTCTATTTTTGCCTAACTAGCTTGGCTCCTAGTTCTAACTCAATTGTGTGCCAGGAAATATTAGGATCAAATCCTTTTAAATCTGAATAACTCCAAGAAATAATATCATGAAATTCATTGCATAAGTTAACAAAGGTTTGATGCTCTTCAGGTGTACATACCTTTCTAATTTTCAGCACTTTACCCTTTGCAACAACAATTTCCTCATAATGTTCTTCTTTAATCTGCAAGCTGGATTTATCCTTTTTGAATTGATCATTAGTACCAAACATAGATTCTAAGGTCACAAGACCTTCGGAAATCTTATTTGTCCTCAATTGTATGACCTGATCTTTGTATTGCTCTTGCAATCTTTGCTGGTTTGGTTGTCCAAACTCAGCCTCTTCTCTTAAAAAGTTAACAATATGTCGGTCAGATTCAAAAACTTGCCAACAATCAACATTATTAGGGACATCAAGTCTAACAATTACTTTAACATAATTCAACTCTTTGCTATTGTTGATTTCTGTTGGGATATCATATTGGGCTCCAACAACAGCAAGCCTAGGAATGGATTGCAGATTAAAAGCTTCAAAACCTTCAATCAAACCCCATACAACATGATTGTAATTTTTTAATAAATCATTCTTGGTTGCATGTACATTCCTAACTTGATTCATAATTAATTCTAAATCACCATAAACTTGCAAACAACTAACACCTCTTTTAATGGCCCACTTTAATCTAATTATGAGGGCTTCATATTCAGCTACATTGTTTGTACAACTAAAAGTGAATATGAAAGATGCATAATACCTTTCATTTGCTGGTGAAACCATTATACAACCTCCTCTTGCACCTATTTTTCTGTGTGATCTATCAAAAAATAGCTTCCAAACAGCATTAGATTGCTGTTCCAGATATAAATATGCACTTTTTACCATAGCTGGAAGAAAATTTGACACTTCATGGATAACATAGTTACCCAAACTTGGTTCCTCAATCTGTTCCTCTTGAATTTTTACATTTTCAGTTGCCCAATCATCCAAGAACATATCAAGAAACTTACTTATTTGTGTTTGAGCTTCAAAAACATCAGATATTTCCTCTTGATCAAATGATATAATTGCTGATTCATTTCCAGCACTAGCAACATACTGTTCAACACATAATTTTACAATTGATTCTGAGGGTATAGTAACCTTAGCACCATACCTTGTGCAAAAAAGCATGTGAGTCCAATATGCTGATAGATAACCTCCTATCTTGGCAGTAAATTCTCTTGACAATCATATAGTGAAGTTAGGAGGCAAATATATTATGTACACATCCATAGGAACTAAAAAACTAGGTCAAGCATGCAATGTTAAATCAAGATCCCTTATGACTCCTACAATTGTAACTGTTGTCCCATCTAATTGGACTACTCCTCTTTCAAGTGGCTCATACTTGAGGCCTAGCTGGTCTACAATTTTCTTTGGCATAACCGAGCTAGTAGCACCAGAATCAATCATGCAATTGTGGACTAGGTGCTGACCTATAATGACAGTGACATAAAATGGAGGAGGTTTGATCAACTTAGCTGATTGCTGGGGTGTGCTTGTACTTGCAGCAACTAAAACCTTAGGATTCTATTGAGACAAAGCTTCATCAGATAGTGTGAGTGATTTTAATCCCTCTTGTAACATGTCCTTTTGGCCTGGAAGAGACAAAACATCCCACATGGACAAGGGAACATTTTTCTTCTTCAAATGATCAACTATATTGAAACTTTGAATACTAACCTTTTGGTGCTATTTTAAAACAACATGCTCACTTGCTGTTTGAATTGACTGTTCTTCTCCTTTTTGAGCTTGTAAATGCTGCTTTGTCTACTGTTGTACTTTATCATTTGGCTATTGATCATTTCCGGCCTTTACTTTTGACCTTGTTCCTGCTGCTATAGGTCTCCACACTTGATTGGGGTCAAAATTTGCTGCTAAAACAACTTCATCATTATTGAAATTCACCAAAGACACATCAGGATTACCTTGTGTTTGTGATTGATCATACTATACCTCAGATTGATTATTAACCAGCTGTCCTTTCAGAACATCCTATCTTCTAGCTTGAAGTGCATGAGGGCAATCCAGTCAATAATGCCCATCATTGCATGTGTTGCACCATTCTGCTTCTTGCACATAGTTAACTTGAGGAATTACTGTTAACTCCTTGGAATTACTTGGATTTGCATAATTATATGCTTGACCGACTCTTTGATTATAACTTCTTTGTTGCCGTTGAGTTTGTCTGGGTTGATTTGAATCTGAAGCTTGATTGAATGGCCTATTCTGCTGGTAAGCAGCTTGTGGAGGCCTATTGTATTGCCCTTTCTGCCTCTTCAGGTTTGTTATCTCATTGCCATAATTATGCAAAGTTCTTAGAATGCTGTCATTTGTGTCTTTTAGCTCCATAGTCTGCTCCTTTATCTCCCTGATTGGGGCTGAAGTAACATGTTCCTCTACTACAACTTGCATATTAAGTGCTGGCAATGGAGGAACAACATCAATAGGTGGTATGAAAACTGGTACAACTAGTTGTATCTCTGCACAATAAGGCATTGGAGGCCTTGGAGGTAATTTTCTAGCTTGTATCAAGATATTCTCTTCTCTAACAACAATATCATAAGAATTTGGTAAGGTAATACCTCCCATAGACTGTATCATAAGCGCAATATCACTCTTAAATGCTTTCAAATAGAACATAAATGCATAGTCATTAGATGGATTAATAAATCTTGAAATTCTGTCCCAAGTTCATTGAAAATGAAAGTTAAAATCAGAAATATGCTCATTGATATTTCTCTTAATAGTAGTTAACTGCTCAACCAAAGATAAATTATCCAATCTATCTTCAAACTTACTGATCAAAACAATACCTAACTCATCCTATATACCAATAGAGTTAACTGACAAAATTCTAAACCATACTAATTCTTTTCCCTTAAGTGATGCCACTAATAGTTTTAATGCTATATCATCATGAGTAACCTCGTGTAATCCACATAAAGTAGCAATATCTTTAATATGCTCAATTGATGAAATATGATTCTCACCATTAAAATACGTCAAACCTTTCAGTGCTTCTGGTGGAATGTCATGATGAACAACAATTTGCAATGGAATTCCAGCATCAAAGGCCACAAATGGAAAATTTCAAGCCATCTGTACTGGTGGTACTTGCTGCTAAACTATAGTTTGCACTTGTTGCTAGACTACAGATTGCAAAATAGATTTGTTAACTTGCGTTACCTTCCTTTGATATGTTTTCAATCCTGGGGTAGCAGTGCCACTTGTGGATGCTACAAAAATGAACTGATCCTTTGATGAAGCCTCAAAAATGGGTAATTCTGATCCAGAATTGTCAATAATACTTAAATCTTTAGGAAAACCAAAATCTTCAATAATTACCTCATGGATTTTAGAAATGGCAGCTTGGTCCTCAAAGATAGGATTTTTGAACACTGAAAAATGAGATCCCAGCAAAGAGGCAAAATCTCTTGTAGCTTGAGATGCTATGCTTTTTCTTGCTGATCTGTTGCCTCTGCTACTGGGCTGTAATTCTTGATAAATGAATCCTTCACTATTTTCTCTTGTCAGAGTTCTTCTCAGCAAGAAAAATCTGCAACTGAATCTGCAATAAAAACTTTAACCAGAGTCGCTAGGTGCTTGGTAAAATACCTTAAAAAAAGGTAGAAATACTGTTGTACACACCAAAACAACAATACAAAATAATAACTTTGAAAGAACTATGTAGCAGTTTGGGCCTACCAGGAGTGCCAAAAACTATTTTCAATTAGGATTACACCTATAGCTGGATGCATAATCTAGCCATCCTATTCGAACATGAAAACATCCTCCTTGGTGGATGAGAGAATGAATCTCCAGATTCTAGGCTTGTTCCTATTAGATTTGGGATATAACCTAATACTCACTTTTATGGTTTTGGGAAAAGGGAGAAGGATAACTGGAAAGAAAAATGAATAACTACCTAAAAAGGGTGATACACCAAAATGGATTCAAATTTATCAAAATTGTAAACCTGTACCAATAAGACACACATTCTGAAATTCTGCAATTATTTTCACTTCTCTACACCTAGGATGGTTTAAAATTTATTATTAGAGTTTGGTACCGCTAATAGTAGGAATTCAACCAACAAATAGGTAACTTCTACAAAAGGTTAATTCTGTATAACTTAGAATAGGAATTAAGAGCAATTCACTAATCTATGCTTTAAAAGAGATAAACACTTAAATGTAGAAAAACCTGAAAAGGATTGATGACAAAACTAAGAAAAGATATGATAATAATAAGGCCAGCTTTATTATCTTCAAAATCTGCAAAATTGGTTACAAAATACAAGGAAAAGTGCAAAGGAACAATATGTTCACTAATATAACTTTTTCCGCCAATTTTGAACCCTTACAAATGAATAAGAAGTTCAGTTATATAGCCTCCAAGGCTAATTCAAAAAATGAAAATCCCCCCTAAAAGGTGACCCAAAACATATAGATAGCCTTGATTTTTAGGCTTAAATGGTGCCCAAAGAATACAACTCCCTAAAATACCTCCATGATTCAAACCCTAAATCTAAGACATAAGTCATGCCTAAAATCTAGCTCTAACTCTAGCCCCTAAAGTTGGTGCATAAAAGATTTACATGCTTTTTACATAATTTACCAACTTATTAAAATATATTATAAAGGACCACCCAAATTTTACGCAAACTCTATAAACCCCACTTACATGATCTAAAACACCTAAATCCATAACCGACACCATAGTTTTAAAACTAACCCTAGCTTCATACTTGATGACAACTGATAACCCAAGCATGATCAATATCCTAAGATATGTGCATCTCACCCATTTCATAATACCTATCACTGTCATAACTCTTAAGGTACTATCGTGGCATGTGCAAAAGCTTTCATGCACTTTTTTTTAACAAAGTCTTTAACTCATTCTACGTTGTGGAGTCCAAAGCTTTATCAATTTTGAACTTAGGCATTCTGGCACTTCACTTGCATTGTGTGTCTTTGAGAAAAAACTTAGGGTTTTTGTTGCTGTTTGGTGCCGCCATGCTGAGGATTTCTGTACTATTTCTATGGCTTCCTCTTTAATCTGCAAGCTCATCCAGAGTTCACCATGTGATCTGAAAGTTGGCATTCATGGCATACTATAGTTTTCTTTACCTCTCTTTGGTATTTGCGGTTTAAGAAGTAAGAAATCTACATCCTTAAACTCGAGCTCTTTGTTGTTTGTGACTTTGGGTGAGGAGAGCTCGACCTCTTCTCCACAGTGTGACCTTTACTTGAACTAGGGATCTCTATTCTATCCACCGCAGCAACACTTGACTTGAACTGGAGTAAAAAATGTATGCCATAAAAGCATGAAGATTTAATTTTGCATGAACTCGGCTTCTCTGCTTGGAGTGAACTCGAACTCTACATATTTACCGCGAATTTTACTG
Source organism: Thuja plicata (assembly GCA_018584345.1). Taxonomy (NCBI): domain Eukaryota; kingdom Viridiplantae; phylum Streptophyta; class Pinopsida; order Cupressales; family Cupressaceae; genus Thuja; species Thuja plicata. Next base: position 75,426 of record MU218127.1, on the reverse strand, counting down.
AAGTTTGTATGGCATCAAATAGAAACTTGACCTTTCTATTGTTTGTGACATGGGCTTTTCGAACCCACCATAATAATGGCACTGCATGTTATTCTTTGGTTGAATTTGGGCTCCACTAAGAGTTGAAGTCGACATCTTGAACTCAAGCTAGTGTTGTTTGAATTTTCTATGAGCTGGGTCTTCTCACCACTGTGACTTATTCTTGTGAACTTGGTCTTTCTTCTTTAAGAGCTTGAGCTCTCCTCTGTATACCATAAAGCATTGCGTCGTCTATGCATCTCTCTATTGAACTTGGGCTTCAACCATGGTTATTTCCACTGCTGTTGCAACTCTTAGTTTGAACTCGGCCTGGTGTTTATTGAGATTTTGAAGTTTTTAGCTCACCACCGTAAGCCTATACTCGGCCTGATCTGTGGTTGAAAGATGAACTTGATCTTTATGGACTTGGTCATGAAGCTTGGCATATTTCAGCCACAACTTCAGACTCATTCCAAACTCACAGTGCATAAATGAACTGAATCTTGGACTCCAATACTTTGAACTCGGGCTCCATCTCTACGCTTAATCTGCAACTTTTAAAGATAAGTTATCTTCTTCCTTTTATTCATTCTCTTATGCTTTTTTGAACTTGCTGTTACATCTCATGATTTCAAAGGTCTTAAGTTACGAGTTTTTTACTTTAGTGCTTCTCCATGATTTGCTACAATATTTCTGGGTTCTTTTGTTTACTCCTTCTCGGTAGCATAAAAACCGAGTTTTACTTTGTCTTCTATTATGTAGCTTTAATGTCAACCAAACTAAGATACACACATGGCCATTTCTGCATCTCTAGATGTAAACTTTTAAAAATGCATGCAAGTTTGTCATTTCCTTTGTTTGAAAGATGAACTTCAAAAACTTTGTCTTGTCATTTTGTTCATGACTGAAATTCATTTTATTGTTTTCTGTTTTTTAGAAACATGACAATAATGTCATAAACAAAAACATGTTTCCCTCTTTTTGCTGAATGTAACTCGGCCTCTACTTGAGCTGTGAAAACATTCATCAGTTTAATCATACTATCGTGAGAATTAATACATCTTCCTTCTGTTGAGGCCAAATTCTGTATCCTTCATATTCAATGTTTTGATTAAAGCATGACCATGATGTCATATAAACCACTCTCTACCGTTGGTGAAGCTGTGAACATTTCTTTGTAAAACTGAAGCTATTTGATTTTTCATAAGAATATGCAGTTTTCTTCTTAGTGTAAAAATACACTGTTTGTTTATCTTTACAAAAATCATCACCCATGGGGTTTGAGCACAGGCTCATGACTCCCATGGGAAATATCCATAACTTGAAATTCAGTATGCACATATTCTTTCTATTTGCCTCTTTTAAATGAATAAATGTTGTACTCTGAACATATATGGCAACACTATTTGATTTTAATCCTGAACATTAATAGTGACAAACTTTTCCTTTTGAAAATCATTACATATGTGAATACTTATGCCTATGCATTCATCACTTAGCTTCCCAATGTTATGACCTAGCATATTTTATAATAGCATTCATTTGAACATATGATGTCAATTGATCATTATGGCATGCATATTATATCTAAATATATCATTGTTCAATGATAAGGTACAGTGTTACCTCATTTTAATCTGCAAGTTTGCTTCTTGTTTGCTGTAACATATTTCAATTAGGAACAATCTACATCATTTCATTTCATATGCATCTTTTAGTACAACATTGTTATTATGTATTGTGTCTTCCTCTCTTTCTGAACTTATGAATTCTTGCATCCTTTCTTTCTGTATTTTTAGTTTTATGTTTCTCTTGCTTGCACACACCACTTACAACACATGTTAGATTAGTAGGTAAAATCAGTTAATTAATATTTGTATGTAAATGCCATGTGAAATGGAATTTATGTATGAATTTTGGTTTGCTGATTGGGCTTACTAACCTAGTGTGTGAATAATCTAAAAAGTTTTCTCAGGTACAGGGCCCAAGTGCCTTTGATTCATATTTTTCTGTTCTTGTAAATGAAATTTTTTTAACAATGTAGGATAACAACTATATGCAGTAAAAGGCTTCATAAAATTATGTCCCTTTGATACTTTATTAGTTATTGTAGATATATACATTGTTATTGCATTGATGTTTACATAATGTACAACTCTGAAAGTGTGATTGTAGCATGCTATTTTAGGGATTTATTCATTGTTTAGACCCAACTTGGATCTAAATATCTTCTCTCTCCATGATGCAGGATAAACCAGAAGAAGACCTAAAATGAGACAAGAATGCAGAGCTAACAGAAAGATTTGAGCAGGGACACAAAGACATGCAGATTCAGATGACCAGTTGCAGAATGCAGAAGACTTCTCCAAGGCAATGCTTAGATCCCTAAATCTTCTAATGCTCCTTTATTGCTTTCATCATTGTACATCTTCTCTATGTTTAAAATTGAAAGATGTAACCCATGAAGGAATACTTTTTTATTACATTCACTTTGAATGTTCAATGTAATGACCAATTATGAAATTGAAAGTTTAAATCTGATCAATACTTAGAACATTATCAGTGTTAACATGAATGCAAAAGCGATGTATTTTGTCTTCAATATCTGAAGAAGAGTATTGAATAGATGTACCTTTATGCAATTTTTCTGATGTTTATAGTTGCAATGCTGCATTTTTATTTTTTTCTTCTCAATTCAAGCAATTTTGCACTTAGGACAACAACTAGAAAATCCATAATCCAATGTAGGATAACAATCAATCTATCAATTTAGTGTTTAACTAAAATGATATTAGGTATATATTGACCTTTGTGGACCAATTGGAACAACAAGATATACTGGAGAGAAGTATTTTATTCTGTTTGTTGATGATCATTCTAGAATGATGACTGTCATGTTTCTCAGAGAAAAATCTGAAGCTTTTCAGAAGTTCAAATGGTATCTTGCAAGAGTTGAAAAGGAAAAAGGAAAGAAACTAAAATGTCTAAGATCTGATAGAGGAGGAGAATTCATTTCTAATGAGTTCAATAAATTCTGTAATGAAGGAGGAATCAAAAGATAGGTATCTGCCCCTGCTACACCACAAAAAAATGGAATAGCAGAAAGAAGAAACAGATCCATTATGGATTGTGCTAGAACTCTAATGATTTAAAAGAATGTTGCTACCAATTACTGGAAGGAGGCCATCATCAGTACAGTGTTCACCTTGAATCGAGTTCAAATGAAGAAAGCTAGTAACCATACACCTTTTGAATTATGGTATGGATATAAACCTAATTTTCATTATTTCAAAGTATTTGGATATAAATGTTCGTCTTGAAGGAAGCAAGAAATGGAAAACTTGATGAAAAAAGTGATGAAAGAATATTCCTAGGCTACTCATGTAAAAGCAAAGCATACAAATATCTAAATATTACTACTCATAAAGTCATAGAAAGTTTACATGTCAAGATTGATGAGTTTACAGAAGGATGTGAAGAGCAGAGTAGTAAAGAGCCTAAAGACTACAAGAACTTTGTGTATCATGAACCTGATACTATGCCTATGACTCGAGCAATGGTGATTGGATAGCATAATTGTCAACCACTAAATATACTAACACAAATGGTACAACCTAAGTTGCAGACTATACAACCTGAGCTAATGGTAGAAGAGACTGAGTCACAGACAAAGGGAACCCAGTCTCAGATAGAGGGACCTGAGTCACAAACAGTGGAACCCGAGCATCAGACAAAAGAACAAGAAAGAATGTTTGAGAATGATAGACCTAGTGGATCAAGTCCAAAATCAAGACTGAAGGATCCAGTACTTTCTAAATATGTTAGAAGGCATCATACACCTGAGAAAATAATTGGAAATCAGACAAAAGGTGTAATGACAAGGAAAAAAATCAAAGGTACATGTTTACTAAGTGAATTTGAACCTAGAACTATTAAAGATGCATTGAATGATGAAAGTTGGATAGAGTCAATTAATGAAGAATTGAGCAGATTAAGAAGAACAAAACTTGGACTCTTGTGCCTAGCCCAAAGGACAAGAATGTGATTGGAACCAAGTGGGTTTTTAGAAACAAGATGAATGCAAATGGTGAATTTTCTAGAAACAAGGCCATACTAGTTTGTAAAGGGTATGCTCAAGAAGAGGGTATTGATTATGGAGAAACTTTTTCTCCTGTTGCAAGACTTGAAGGAGTCAGAACTCTTCTGGCATATGCTTCACATAAAGGATACAAAGTTTATCAAATGGATGTAAAATCTACATTTCTGAATGGAATCCTAGAAGAAGAAGTCTACATTGAGAAACCTGAAGGATTTGTTGATCCTAGTAGAAGGAATATGGTTTGCAAGCTGTACAAAGCATTGTATGGACTGAAGCAAGCACCCATAGCCTGGTATGAAAGACTGCATGGTTACCTAGTAAATATTGGATTTCAAAGAACTAATGATAATAGTAGCTTGTACATCAAAGAAGGACCACATAACAAAATATTGTTAGCATAGATATTTGTTGATGACATATTATTCACTGGATATGATGACTTATGCAAAGAATTCTCTGTAGCAATGAGTAAAGAGTTTGAGATGTCTATGTTTGGTGAGATCAAATTCTTTGTCGGATTACAAGTTCATCAAATGAAGGATGGTATGTACATTACTCAATAAAAATATATCAAGGAGATACTCAAGAAATTTGGAATGGAAGATTCCAAACCTGTTGGAACACCCATGTGTACTAGACAAAATTTGTCTAAGGATGATGATTCAAAGGAGGTAGATTAGACCAACTACAGATCTATGATTGGAAAATTGCAATATGTTGTTCACACTAGACCTGATATTGCATTATCAGTTGGTATTGTTGCAAGATTCTCAGCTAATCCTAGAGACAATCACCTAATGGAAGTCAAAATAATTTTGAGATAGCTGAAGGGTACTGAAGACTATGGTTTATGGTATAATAAATGTGGGAACTTTCATTTGAAGACATTCATTGATCCTGATTGGGTTGGAAGTCTTGATGACAGAAAAAGAACCAGTGGTGGAGCTTTCTTTCTTCGAAGGAGGTTAGTGTCTTAGACTAGAAAGAAACATAATTGTATCTCTCAGTCTACAGCAGAGGTAGAATATGTTGCTGCAACAATGAACTATTCAAACATCACATGGTTCAAGCAGTTGTTGTCAGGAATGAAGGAAGAAGTGAAAGAACCAATTATTATCTACTGTGACAACACCAGTACCATTAACATTTCAAAGAATCCTGTGATGCACACCAAAACCAAGAATATAGAAATACAATATCATTTCTTGAGGGAATTGGTACAGAATAAAGAAGTAAGGTTGGAATATGTGAGTACTAAAGAACAAGTTGCACACATATTCACCAACCTTTACCTAAGGATGCATTTTTGTATCTTAGAGGAAAGCTAGGGGTGCTTCCCCTAACTGAAGCTCACTAAAATACTGTTTAGTGATGCATCAACCCGAGCCACAATAAAGATCTATTAGTTGATGCAGGAACATCAGAGCCCATTGCAGATGAATTAGTACATTCAAGTACATTACAACTTTAAAGAGAAGTAGTATTGACTATTGGTATTTATATTTAGTATTTGTGGAGATGGAGTCTTTGGAATCTATTGTAAAAGAGGAAGAGTTTGATATAATACAAAATAAATTAATCAAGAAACAAAGTTTGATGTTAGAGGGAGAAATCAATCAAGAGACAGAGTTTGATGAAAGAGTGAGTTTTTTGGATGAGAATCAGAATGAAGATAAAGACATTAAAGAAAATTTTTTGTTGCTCTACAATTATTTGTATTATGACATGTTGTGTTGCCATCAATGCCAAAGAGGGAGATTGTTGAAGATAATTATTCAATTGTGTATTGTCATTGATGTTACACATGTATTTACACTTATGTAGTGATGTTACACAAATGTCTACATTCAGACTGAGCACAGTTGGTGAATGGAAAGAGTTTTTTAGTGTTGACCGAGATCAGTCAGGTATTAAAGATGTTCAGTGCTGACTGAGTCACTCGGGCAATTCAATCATGGACGGGCATTAAAGAAACTCAATGTTAACCGAGTTGATTATTCAGTGTCAGCCGACTAACAGTGGTTTACATTCTATAATTAATTGGTTATATGAGGACGACTGAATTGTGATTTATTACTTATTTAGAAGTATATTCAAGCTGACTTGACAGGGCTTATGTGTAAAAGCACAATAATATGTCACCCTTTTATAAACGAAAAGACTAACAAAATAAAAGTTGTTCAACTATAATAGTATAAAAGTGACATTTATGTTTGGAATTTGAAGATGATGTAAACTAATTAAATGTGTTAAAATGGATGAAATTTATGATTAATATTTTTAATATTTTTTTTGAATAAGAATTGATATGTTTTTTTTTAAATTTTAAAGATAATTTTTTAGTTGTTGAAAAATGCTGAAAATTAGGGGTCTAGTTCCCACCAAAAAAATATATGTAAATAAACATTTTTTACCCTAATCTCAAAATATGTTATAGATGACATATATATCTAGTGCATGAAGAAATAAAAATTGGTTTGTGACCTATATTTTCTCATTTATAACAATTCAAATTCCAACTCACCTGAAATCGACAGTTTTCATCTCCCGCCATAGTTTTCATAACAAATCTATCCCAATCAAAAAAATAAATATATATTCTTGAAGAGGATTCTCTCCTCTAGTGCACCATATGTTTTTCAAATTTATTCAATATGATTTAATATTTTTTTCTTTCTCCGAATCAACATTTCCTTGATTGTTAAAATACCTACTTGCAATATTTTTTAATTACAATAGATTGTCTAATTAAAACACAACAAAATCTATATGAAGATATTCTTGACTCTAATCTCTACAAAAGGGTATTTTTGTATTTTTAAAAAATATCATTAAAAAGACTAAGAGTTATTGAAATGTCACTTTTCTAAAATAATTTTATTTCTATGATAATTGGTCTCAAAGTGGTATAAAACATGCATTTAATAGACATTTCCAATTGGAAAAGTTAAAGCACTTACCTAACTTAGCTAGAATGAATCTAGCTAGACCATATGTTTGAGAAAAATTAACTTTTAGTTAGAAATACTAAAATTTAGCTGTGCTGATAAGTTAGCCTAAAAGGTGACACCTGATTGTGCTTTTACCCTTATCATATATATGAAAGGTCAAGTTTGGATTGAATGTGAGTGTGAGTGTGTGAAAAGTTGAAGAGATGTAGAAGTGTGGAATTCTGTGATATGAAGAGTGAAGGCGAAATTAGATGGGATTCTGATTAAGTACAAAACACTCGGAGCTGCAATAGAATATTTGATCAGCAAGGATCCAGTTATAATCAGAACATAGATCTGAATCAGCAAAGATAGTTTCTTACACATATAGGTCAATTCATTGTTACTTTCTAACAATTGTAGCAGTGATTTCAAATCTCTTAATAGAGTAGACTTAATAGTCTTTTTGTAAATCCTCTCACAAGGTAGCATTTCTATGTTGAAGTTCTAAAGACCTATAACAAAGCCACTCCCCATAGGGTTATTTAAATCCTCTAACAAGGTCACACCTAGCAGTGTGGTTTTGTAACCTTTAACAAGGTTGGCTCCTAATAGGGCTCACTTTAGAAGAGTGAAAAATAGTAACTAGTTACATTGGTGGTTTTTACTATATCGGGTTTCTACGTTAAATCTTGGTGTCACCGGTGTATATGTTATTTGTTTCATGCTTTATGTTTCTACACTTAATCACTAACGTATAATTGCATTGGATATCATAAAGATTGCTTTGACACCCGAGTTACAAAAGAATATCTTAATTGACTGAGTAATTGTGTTATATTGTTTAAGACATCTAAGGGACAAATGATTTGTTTTGGAGTAACTGATTCATCCCTCCCCTCTCAGTTACTTATCTCATTTCCAACTTTAACTTCTAAACATTACCATGAATAGAGGAGAACAATGCATATTTTTCTCCTTTATTTAAAAAATAAATAAAATTTGACGGTTAATGGGTGATGATAATGTGGAGGGATCAAATGTCCAAAGTTTACATGATTATAGCTAGAAATCATGCATGTCTAAAATGGAATGTAGCATTAATTTTTAGAGTAGTGGGATTCGGAAAATTCTTAGTCATTCCAAATGCATATCTAAATAATGGTACAACTAGAATCAATCAATCTTAGTCCTACGATCTTATATCCACTTGGAAGAAGGATGACAAAATATCAAAAACAAAAAATAGGTGGAGGGGAAAAGAAAAATTTGGGAGAAAATGTATAAGGGTTTTGAGTCCTTAGTTCTTTTCGTTGTCCCTAAATTATTGACATGGATACACAAAATATATAGAGATAGTAGAAAACACATGAAGAATGTAAATGGGAAGGGACATCAAAATATAGACCGAATGTCTACCTTGCTAAGTGCATAAAAATATCATGAGATAATTACATGAAAATTAGAAAGGAAACTAAAAAATAAATGAGGTTTATGTACAAGGTAAGGTTTTATGATTTAGGTGCCTAGGGTGGAAGCTCATGTATCACAATATATTCATTAAAATATGAATTTCTATATGGTAGGCAAGAAAAATATAGAAATGATTAGTGGGACATTGAAGATAGTGTTGAAAATAGTGTGAGATGTGTGTGGGACATTATGAGGTAGGAGAACATGTAAGAGGAGTGGTAATGGGAAAATGGAAAGAGTTACTAATATGGTTGGTATGGGATCCAGGTTGAGGGGTTCAAGAGATAATTTATCATAGGAGCTCATACCTAGGTAGGATGTAGGTGTGCTGGGTGGAAGTTAACGATCGTCATCAATTGATGAGGGTAAATGCTTACTAATGGAATACAAAAGTGAGGAAATAAATAATATAGTAGATAAGTTGATCTTCTTCTAGACCATTTGGAATTGTGAAATGTGAGAAGATGGTGTAATGAATATGGGGAAAGGTAAATTCTAAAGTGAGGGTTTTGGTTAAGGTGAATATTAAGAAATTGGTTATGATTGATGTTTATTATTTAGAGGTTGATGCTTATTATTATTTAAGATTAGATGGGTTCTATCCAAGGTGGTTTGATCTATCCCTCTTCAATTAAATTCCTTTAAATTGATCCTCTCAAGGCTTAAATCATTATATTTTCTAAAAATATTTAATTTTGAAAAAAAATAGGATGTCCTAGAAGAGGGATATGGTATTGTGGGCTCACCCATTAAGAAAATAATTACAATTGACATTTATTATTGAGAGGTTAAAGGGAAGGTGAATGTTATGAGTTATGGATAATGGTGAAAATAAAGTCGTGAAGGATGTCCTAATTGAAGATGAGAAAATGTTAGATGCATCAAATGTTGATGATGTGGTGGTCAAGAGTTAAATTGAAAAGAGTATGTAGATTCCTTATTTAGCGTAGAAAGTCAATGATGGTGAAATGAATTTTAATGATGACAATAATAGGTGATTTGTATGGGGTTTGGTTTGATTTAATTGGTGCCTGTGTTTGATTAATTGGCATATTTTTGGTGTATGGGGTTCGTGAATTGTAATGGTGTTGAATTTGGTTTGTGAATCAAATGATCAAATGTGAAATTTTTATTTGTACATAGTAACCTAACTAGATCTTGGAATTGTTATAGCACAATTCTCATGTTCAAAATTAATGTATTAGCATATGATGAAAGTAATATTTCAAAATTGATTTATTCATTTTAAGGTCACAAATCTAGTAAATTAATGTCACACGTGATAAGTAATTATATCATAAAAGTATTCTTTTGTTAATATGTTGAATGACAATTTCAAATCTATAAGAATGCATTCACAATGGTTTATATTGATGGGTATATTGATTTATAGTAGGATACGATAATTTCTATCTAGTATATCTTGTGGTTTGATTGTGATTATTAGTTTAGGTGGGAACTCTAGATCTTTTATGGAAGGATACATCTTTATGGTAACTATGTACAAGAAAATATAGGACACAAATATAGAACTAAGACAATTAATTAAAACCATAGTACAAATCTAATTGTTAGCCTTTAATTGATTTAAGAGAAATCCACATAAAATATGAAAAAATATAATAAGTCCCTCAGTTCAACAAGTCTCTTTTTACACACAATGTGTGGATATACTCAAGATAAATTGATGTGGTGTTGAGAGGGTATGTAAGTTCTTCAAATTGAAAGAATAAAATTACATTACATTCCTTCTTAAAATAAATCATATGGTGAATTTAATGTAATTTACTCCTACTTGAACCACTTTGCAACACACTTGTAAAAGAAAAAGGCATTTTAAATGCCACATAGATATAACTATATAATAAATTTAATAATATAAATATAAATATATCAATTTAAAATTAAAATTCAAAATTTTAATTTTGGGCCAAGGATAAGCACATGGGACCATAATATGAAAGGTTTACTAGTAGATTTCATATTACAATTTTGGGTTCAACTATGCATTAGTCTATTGTGTAAATATATTTTTTTTCTGGAAAATTGCTAGTGAAGATGAAATTCATCCATTGTAATATCTTTTGTGAATTAGAAGTCATAAATTTATAAATAACTCTAGAAAAAAATCATCATGTAGAGATTAGTATATGAAAGTATTATGGATATGCTTCATATCACAAGGTAGAATTGAAGAGATCACATTTCAAGAGTTTAAGGGAAAATATTGCATTGACATCTAACGAAGATTCAATTTTCATCTAGTTGTCTACATTAATAGGTTAGGACCATTGTTACACTTTTCCATTTGTAAAGGCCACACAAAGGGGTGCTTGTACACCACATCAAAATTATGCAATTTCCTTTCATACACTTGATCATAAGATTTGTATTAAAGCCAATTCTTCATTTTATCTCAACAAACTAAAATAATTATTCTTTAAAAATGACATTTTTGTTGTGCATACCTATGGTTGTGTTTTTTATTAGATTATCTATATCTCTTAGTATGTGATATTATTAGTAAGCTATTTTTTTTTATGGTGCAAGGGTTTAATTTGTACTTGTTGAATACAAATTTTATTAAAACATAATATTAGTATAGTGGTATCAAAGTAGGTAGTCCTACTAGTCTATAAGGCTAATTTTGTTATATCCAATCTAATAAAATTGATCAAATGACTTTAGAGAGAGATAAGATAATATTAAATGTAGAAACACAAGAGGATAATAGAGGAATTCGATAAAAAAATAATAAGAAGATGAGAAATAAAGAGGTTTAATTAAAGAATTACATGCAAAGATAGAGAAAACATCACAAATGCTCTTTCAAATGATACACAACATGATTAAAAATAATAAAATTATGAGATCTACACCAAAAAAATCTAGGAGAAGAAAGTGATATGGATTAGAATGAACCTACAAAGGTGATACCACAATAGTGGGTTACACTTTTTTGCCTAAACGGACATTGAAGTCTACATTTTGAGAAAAAATTTCACATTCAGATGCATATTGTCGTTAAACTATTTGAAATCAGAAGATGAAGTAAACTAGAGTCTTTTAGGATTTTCTGTCTAGATTCTAAATATATTTTTTTAATTTTTTTTAGTGGTTTTTTTTTCTCCCACTAAAACTGCTATGTTGCTGAAAACGTCATTTTCAAAAAGGTACAATGACTTCGTACAACATAACTTTTTTCTTAAAATAGATATCAATGTGCTTCTTTCAAATTTGGTTTTGTAACTTCCATACGGAGGGCATGCAATTGGTTTGATGACATTATCATGATTATTGCATATTTTATGAATGTTTGAAGTAGAGTAAACCATAATTGTGACATACGTTGATTACATAGTTGATAACTTCTTGTGTATTTATCGAAATTCAATTTTTTTTTGATAGAAAGAAGACTCAAAGCCGGAGGGCACTTTTATTTTTCAATTTTTTTTCTCTTTTCTACTATTTTTCATTGAACGTCAAACCTGGAAGTTTATATTGGATAAAAAACCTACATTTGATGCACGTCAAAATACATAGACCTAATTAATTCAAAATTTGTCAAATCTATATTCGTTAGAAAGCTCGTTCAGAGTACTTGTGCAATGCAAAAGGAGGTTTCCCTATTCTTCCATTTGAGCCTTGCGCTTGAGCCCCGAAGCCATGAAAACTACAGATTTCTGTTAGCCTTTGCAGATAGCCTCAATTTTGGGGGTTTCGATAGAAAGTACTTTCGATTGAAACTAATTAGTTTCGATTGAAAGTAATTTCTATCGAAATTAATTTCTTAGTTTAACATGCGTATGGGTCAAAATTTGACTAAAATATTTGCTAGCTTAGTTTCGATGGAAACTAGGTTAGTTTCGATCGAAACTAAGCAAAAAGAGTAGTTTCGATCGAAACTATGAACATTTCAATCAAAACAATCAGGTACTTTCTATCGAAAGTACCCGACTAAATCCTCCCACCTCACGGATTTGTGAGGAATTTATTCCTTCAAAAAAGTGTAACCCACTATTATGGGATCACCCACAAATAAAATAAATAATAAAAATATATAATTGGATTAACATACAGACATTTCTATCTCTACATTTTTTATTTTCAATGTAATAGGTGTAGCTTTCTACATGGGTCATGAGTGAGAGATAAGATTTCATCTAGGTATGCGTCCTTGAATCACTATTGCATACTAAACTCCTGTTACATATACTATTTCTATTTTCTTGATCCACCCCAATAGTTTAGATAGAGTTTATCTATTTTTCGTAGTCATTGCAATGAGAAGAGGAGCCATATAAAGTTACAAATAAATATAATACCTATTTAGATGAATACACATGACTTCATCTAGATCATACAAATTATATAAATATATATAGATACATATGTATACACACACACACACACACACACACACACACGTGTGTGTGTGTGTGTGTGTGTGTGTATCTATATATGTATACACACACATATGTATGCATATACATATATATATCTATACACATACAATATATATATACACACACACATACACACATATATATATTTTATATGTATAGATATATACATTTTATATGTATACATGTATATACATATGTAAAAATGTATACATACACACACACACACACATCTATATCTATATCTATTCAAAAAATAGTAATGCTAGATAACTAAGTGAAAAAGGGGAATAAAAAAGCATCTTATGCATCAATTACATAGTGTAATATAGGGAAATGAGATCTAAACCAAGAATATAAACTAAGAATGAAACCCTATCTCATAAATTACATTGGAGAACAACCAATAGGCCCAATTACAAATCCTTGGGAGAGCTGGGTGTAATGGTTGATTTTTAATCTTTGGTGTTTGTTTGAATTGATTTGAATATAATGAATGAATAAATGAATTTTAATGACATCCACGAGATGAAAAATCTAAGGGACCAAGAATCCAATCCTAAACCATCTTCATGTTCTTCTCAATGTTCTAATCTGAAAGTAACAATGCAAGAACTAGGCTAGAAGGTGCAAGATTGACATTAATCAACATAACTTGACAAATATAGATCTGAGAATCAATTATGATGTATGGAGTTGGAAAGAGAATGTAGAGAGGAACCCGTGTCTAGAATCCAAGCTCAAAATGTTTGGATCCTATCAATAGACATAATTGTACTCCAGGTGTCTCATGTTCAGAATATAAGTCAAGCTAGTCTCAAGAGCCTGCAAACTATCTCTAGATGAACTTTGAGAGCAAAATAGTAGGACTAGGGTGATAGGCACTCTCATCCTAGGATATTATAGCACTACATTCCCTAGTCCATCTATGAATAATGCCAAATTTATTTTGTCCCTATCTTTGATAGGCTCTTGCACTGCCAAACTGGATCTGCAATATGTTCCTAGACTTGTATCCACACACATAGATAATATGTTGTTTGTGTTGAATATGGGCTTTCCTTAATCAAGCCTTAATTTGGAACCAACCCTAAAACAATGATGACATAAAAAGGAAATCTCAAACCTAAAGTAAATACTTGAATGTAAATTATTATACCCTTGATTGATGATGCGATTCTCTTAGACTAAGTCCTCCAAATGTTGATGCAATAGCATGATGAATCATCACAAAATCAACCATAAATTCATAATTGAAGATTCATTATTGTATCTTACTACCCCTTGGATCATATCTACTCTTACGAAGACAATTGTAGATGTGATATGAATGTGTGATATAAAATGAACTAGGAGAAGTTCCTTATATAGGGTTCTCAAGGTATTTTTGAATTAAGGCTAACCTACAATGGTCATACTCCAATATCAAGGCTAGATATGAGAATCCAAATGCATATATGTTATCCAAACTTAATTTTAGCCAACAAATATGGGTATGCACACCAAGATGACAGACCAGAAAAGGGTCTAAAAAGATACCACTTTAAAAACAAAAATTCAACAAACTCTAAACTTTGATGAGAAAATCAAGATAGTTACACTCAAAATTTGAAGATACAACAAGAAAAAGTGTTGAAGTGCCCAGTTTCTACTTTCTAAACTACTAATTTGTTTTGAATATGGTGAATATTAAGGGTATTAAAAAGGGGCAGCACACAAAGTGGTCTTGTGTTGTTAAAAAAAACCATAATATAGCATTTGGTGTGCTCCCCTTAAAATATCAACTTTTCTTAGAACCTTTAAAATTTATGTAGTGAGAAATTAGCTAACACCATGTTGTTTATCTTGAATTTTTGGCTAATGTTTTGATGAAGATATGTTTTTTACTAATTTTTAAAGTGGACACATCCTAAAAAAAAGAAATTTGAGTGCCCCTCTCCAATTTTTTTAAAAACTAATTGAAAACATTTTTTTTTCTTGTTGTGTAGAATAGAGTCTAGTTTCTAAAAATGTATTTTGTTTCAAAATTTGATGAACCAACAAAAATCTATGCCTGAAATACTACATGTTGGTTTTTGACCAAAAAAACACACTAACAAAATAAATTAGAGTTGAAAAGCTTAACATAATCAAAATCTAAAAAAAATATGGTTAGATAGCTAACATAGAGCTTAACAACATAGTGGTGGATTTTTATTTATTGAAACACATTAAAAGCTGATAGAGAGCATGCCAAAAAATGTGAGATTTTCTTTAAAAATATTTTTACAAAACACATCTTACACTTGTATCCCTCGTCCAAGCATTTGGGTTGGATTCTGAAGGAAAATCTAAACCTAAGGCTTGGTATTTACCAAGTTAGACTATTTGGTGCATGCCAAATTTTAAAAAATACAACTTTTACATATGTCGCTCACCAAATGTAAAAGTTTTAAATTTTTTTTTGGTGCGATCCAAATCAGGCGATAGCTAAATGTTTTACATTGGGAATTAATCTCTCTCTCTCTCTCTCTATGTCTCCTAGTTTAAGTAATGCTTATAGTTCAGGTTTATGATTGATGATGGATAGTTAAGGTTTTATATTTTAATCCCTCTTTGCCTCCTTCCCTCTCATCCAATAATTTTATTGAACTCTCTTTATCTTTTAATTCTCTCTCCTCTAGGTTTGTCCCACACTCCCTCCTCTACCTCACCTCCCCTCCTTACCCCTATATCTATCTCTCCTTCCCTATCTTTGTTTCTCTCTCTCCAAGAAGTTTCTAGTTCATCACCTCTCCCTCTATTTAGGGAATAGGGTGTCTGATATAAGGTTTACGACATAATATTGATTTTCTAGGGTTTAGGGTACATAGGGTTGATTATATTTCTCTTGTACCAATACTTTCCTATATCTATCCATTTCCCCCTCTCTCCTCTCATTGTATCACCCTCTCCACCTATCCATACATGTCTCATTAATCACCTCTCTCTATATCGTATGTCTCTCACCTCTCTATTTGTTCCCTCTCTATTTATAAGGGGTTTCCTTTGCACCTCTTATTCCTCCCCTCTATAATAAATCCCCCCTTTCTTCCCTCTCTTGAATCCCCAATCTCACCTCTTTATTCCCTTCTAGGTATCTCTCCTATCTTCCCATCTATCTCCTCTTTCCACGAGTCTCTCATTCCCTCTAGGTCTACCTGTCCATCCATCTCAAGACTCTCCCACTCTCCCTCTATATAGATGATATATGTACATGTACCATAAACTAGAATTAAACCCTAAACCCTATATCCAATACTATTATTCCAACACCCTAAATATGAACTAAAACCTAAACCCTAATACCTAAACCATAAAACCTAAACCCTATAACTAATTTACCATTCTTTCAAAGGCAAATTGGATGGTTGAGATAGAAAAGCCTCTTGAGTGATCCATGTGAGCTCAATTCCTCATTCTCACTGGTTGATTTGTTTTTGTCCCATGTGGTGATTGAGAATAAATGAGAATTAATTAATTAATTAATTAATTTAATTGACTTATTTTAGCCATGTTCACCCTTCAAGGGGTTGGATTTAATTTGATTTAACTATACAATTAATTGATTAAAACCAATTCTATAATTAATTAATCTTTTTTATTTAATTAATCCAAAGGCTTTGATTTTTAATTAATTCATGATTTTTGCTTGATTGGTCACTTTATTCTTTGCTTGATTTTGCTTGACCAAAATTAGGTGTCTACAAATGCCCCTCTTTGAATCAATGTGCAAAGCACGTTGGCTCAAAGAATGTTCGATGCTTGATCAGCTGATGTCTGATCTGATCTTGATGATTGATTCACTGATGCCATTGATTTGATGAAGAATTTGATATGATGTCTTGATGTGAAAAACAACCTGATTGAGATGCCCCACTGATGATAATTTCAAAAAATTTAATGCCCCAGATTTGATTTGCTGATTCCCTATCTTGATGATATCTTACCCCCTTGGAAATGAAAGCAAAATTAACCTCAAAAATTTGATAAAAAATTGCATGATAGATCTCAATTGTGATTTGATTTCTGATAATGTGATGTCCGAAAATGCCCCAGTTGATGAATTTTCAACCCTTTTGATAATATAAAGGTTAAAATACCCTCCCTTTAGGTTAAAAAGGTATATATAGGGGTAAAAAGGTCATTTTAAGAATTCACTTTCACTTTTTACCCTCTTGAGATTTGATTTGACTGAGTGACCTGATTGCGATGGTGATCCTGATTCAAGAGCATAGGTTCAAGCGAGGGCACAGATTCCAGTGTCAAGCAGATTAAGGACCTCTAGTGAGTATCTAAATCTTTCTTCATTGACCAATTTGTTGAATTATAGTATTTTTTTGAATCTGTAGACGTTAAACTTTTAGGTTTTTGCTATTTTTAAAGAAATAGTGCGTAGAATGATTTGAATAGCGAGTAGGAACATGTTTGAGCATGTACACATATGGAAATAACACATAGAGTAGTGAAAAATATCACTTATAAATGATAGCCCTAGGTAAGTTTTAGTGCATAAGATTAATTTAGTACCTCTTAGCAAACCCTAGTGCACATCAATAAATATTTTAGCACGTATGATAGTTTGAATAGCATGTGCCAAAACAAATAGCGCATACAACCTTTTGTAGTGCGTTTGATGTTTTTAGTAGTACTTAGTGATAGATGAAATAGAATGTGCACTATGTAGCATGCATAATAAGATAACATGACATGTAAGCTGCTTTGATGAAATAAACCTAATTAAATAGGTCATCTGATTTGTCGGAAGGTCTGATTGATTGAGTGATTGATATGGCCTAATATTGTGATTAAAGACAAGTGTTGTGATATTAGTTTGATCATGTTGATGAATGTTGTATGATGTCAATCCTGATTGGTTGATAGGATAATTGATGTTTTTGCATCCTCACGATACAGAGTTAGGAAAAAAATTGATGTGCTCTAGGAGAGCGATAAGATGATACAATAGCTTGATTGAATTGTAATGAACCACTTAGATGATGATACTAATGTGATTTCACTTGATTGACTGCTATATCTGAGTGCTGGCACTCATACTATAATACCTTCCATTTGCCAATGAGTGAGATGAAAGTCACCCTAGAGGATGTGTATAGGTTATTCAGGATCCCTATACAAGGTGATCTAGTTTATTATGATTAGGTTTATGATGGCACAACATGTAGACAAATCTTTGGTGATCCTACTATTGGTAATGAGAGCATCCCCTAGGCACAGTTTGTTTCATTCCCTCTACTTCCTACAGTATTGGGCTCATTGATCGACATATTCCTACTTCTTGATCGTCGAGGGCATGGATTTGTCATTGGCTAGGGTAGGATTCTAGAGGACAAGATTTCAGATCCTTGGAGGTTTGATTGGGGATCATTTGTACTAGCACAATTTTACCATGAGCTACACCACGTGGTTTATCAACATGGTGCTTCTCTTTCTGCAGGTGCAGTTTTATTATAGCTATGGACATGGGAGCATATTCCTATGATGAGACCCATTTCTGCTAGAGTTAGAGGTCCTGGATGGCCTTATGGTTACCTATATGAGGGAGTGATTTTCCAGTCTCATCTCGGCAAGATGGATTACTAGCAATGCATTCTCGATGACATGGATCATGTTGTATGGCGATGATACTTTGGATGTGAGCCCTAGCTAGAGGATGATTTAGAGTCACCATATATGTTCATGCCATGATGGATGATAGGATAAAATCCTTTGATTATTGAGAGGTTTTAGTTTTATAGAGTCCTGCAAAAGTTTAGCCGTACTTAGGATATACCACAGGGTTTGGCTTTATATGCACAGATACAGGTAGAGAGATCCATGTGGGGAGCATGTGTAGAGTACCATTATGTTTGTGATGAGATATACAATATGCAAAATATGGGTTGGGATATGTGAGATCATGTAGTTGATGTCGGCATGACAAACGATTATACACAGTGATTTTCTCAGCATCAATTTCCTTGGTACACAGATCCTAGTGAGACTATTCCTGACATTAATGATCACTCAAATGATGATGATGCCAGAGGCGGTGGAAGGAGAGGTGGTGGAGGTGGTGGAGTTGGTGGACCACAAAGACACAAAGTCGAGAGGAGAGGTGGAGCTAGAGGTAAATGAGGGTTAGCGATTGGTGGTGCTAGGGGTGGTGGTGGGAGAGTGACGATGAGGGGTAGAGGAGTTTAGATGAGAGGTGGAAGGGTACATATGAGAGATGGAGGGATAGGTGATGGAGCTCCTCCTCGAGTTGCACTAGCAGTTTGAGGTCAGCAGAGGTAGATAGTAGACATGAAGGTATAGATAGCTCATGCTAGACAGGTTCCTCAGGTTCCAGTGGCTCCATAGGATCAAGTGGCTCCACAAATTCCTGTTGCTCCATAGGTACCAGATACTTTGACTCAGGATGTTAGAGCTTTACATGCTGGTATGAAAGTGATTAGCATACGGATGGATCAGTTTGATACTATGATGCAAAGTTTCATGGCTTCTATGGAACAAAGGCCTAGTATAACAATAACTATTTAGGTGCCACAAATAGGTCCAGGTAGCATAGGTGTCCATATGGCACAAGTGGAACAAATGGTACAGCTAGTGCCCCTAGTTAAGATCATGATTATTCCATCTTTGTATCTTTATGCATCCCGATGTATCTGATTTGATCGGGACTTGATGTATATTTGTTGATGTACCTTGATATACATTTGATTATCTCTTATGATAGATTCTCCTACTTTTGATTTCATGTTCTTTTTATGATGTCATCATATGTTAGACTTTTAGTTTTTGATGATATATGGATGCATTTCTATATGGATATATGAATTTACTTTATACATGTTATGGATGAATTATCTTATGTACGACATACTTTAGATGGATGCAAAATGTATGATGATGCTTTTATTTAATGATCTTAATGATTTTTATGATGGACTATGCTATGATGTGCAATGAAACTAAATGATAAATGCCTCGTACTTAATATTTTTGTATTTTCTAATGCAATAAGACTTTATATGAAGATGTATCTTAATGGATGAATGCACCTTAATGGATGAAATGCTTAATGATTAATGATTAATGATTTGTTTTATGAGAATAATGAATAATGATATAAAGATATGCATTGTTTTTTGATTAAAATCTAACACACTTGATTTAAAAGAGAATTGAGCTGATGCCAACCTTTGATGAACTCACTTCCCCAACCACGAAAATTTGTTATGTAAATTACTCTACATGAATGCAACTAACTGTCACTTTTTCAAAAGAATACATGGATTAATTTTCATCGTCGAGCTTTTCGGTACCTCTAGCACATACAATCACCACTGATGAGATTTAAAAAACCATGATGATATGAATACTGCCATCTTTGGATTTCAATCATGGAATCGGTACAACCCTCACTAGTTAGACTTCCAAACTATGTGAGTATGAATACCATTTTCATTAGTTTCAATGTTGCAAGTGGATTTTGGCATTGATATATGGGAAATCTAAATGACCAAGGTATCCTTTTGTGTCAACAAACAGAGATTGAATCCCCTCCATATGAAAATGTCCTTGATGATTCTTTGATGATCATGTCTTTAGATGAGTTTGCATACTTTGATGAATCAACCTTAAAACAGTCACACACAAATCAAGAAAAATTTCATGCTTTCATCATTTCTGATCTAGTTGAAACATCATTGATTGGCTATAAAGACATGACTAGAAAATCAAGTATCCCATCAAAATTTAGTGCTAGTGTTGTATCCTTGTTTCAAATAGAACTTCATGCATTTTGATATGTTGGTTTGTATTTAGTAATCCTGATAATAATTAGTCAATGAAGGTCAAGGAATAATGTGATGAGAGATAATGAATCCAAGGTCAAAGATCAAGTTCCATGCTTTGATGCATTGATTCATGTGAATTGGTGCCTTCTTGATGAAATCCATGATTTGGATTAATACCCCCAGGTGGATAGGAAAATGTCAGACTTGGGCAAGACTTCCAAAGTATGACAAAAGCTCAGTATATGCAAAAATGCATCTCAGAGACTTTATTATGACTATGCACAAATTATGGATGTAAGAGTATATACAATGGTGACGAAAAATACAAATGGACAATGCAACGAGGAAATACTTAAGGGTCAAATAGCGTCTATTTACCAGGTTTTCACCATTTGAATTTATTACTCTTTTTCTCTTTTTACTTTTTTTTTTCAGGATCTATATTTGAATGTTTTTTCTTTCTTCATGCTCAATTTCCACTTTTTTTTTTGTTTTCTCAAAATTATTTCCACTGTTTTTGAGTTTCTTTAGGATCTCTTTTCACTATTTTTGGTTTATTTCAGGATCTCTTTTCATTGTACATAGAATGATGCTTTCTCTTGTCTGATACTCTCTCTTCTGATACTCTTTCATCATATACACTTTCATTTGACTTAGGTATAAAACCTCTTTAAGTGGATTCTATTGATAGGTTCTTGCAATTCATCACCATCATAATCAACTAATTTGCAAGTCCCCGTTCCAAAGGAAGATGTGACAATGAAGGGTCCCAACCAGTTTTCTTCCCATTTCCCTTTCTTCTCTCTTTCTACCTGATTCTTAGGGGTTTCTCTCAACACTAAGTCACCAATTTGAAACACTCTAGGTTTTATCTTTTTGTTTTAGCTCCTTGACATTCTATTTTGATAAACCTTAAGATATTCATATGCCAGTGTTTGATGTTCCTCTAGCAGCTCAAGTCGTTGAAGCCTAGCAATCCTATAATCTTCATCTTTTATCAAACCATGTGAGAAGACCCTTAAAGATGAAATCTCAACCTCTAAAGGAAAAACAACTTCTGTTCCATAAACCAATGAGAAATGTGTTGCACCCGTAGGTGTTCTTATGCTTTTCATATATCCCCATAATGTCAGGTTTAGTTGTACATGCCAATTCCTTCTTGAATTTTCAATTGTTCTCTTCAAAATCTTAAGTATGTTCTTGTTTGTTTCTTTGGCTTGACCATTTCCTTGAGGATAATAGATTGAAGATTAATGATGAATAATATAAAATTTCTCACACAGCTCATCCACATCCTTATTTCACTTAAGCTAAACTTTAGGCATAGAATAATTAATTGTTTTATTAATTATTATTATGCAACCTAGTTTTTTCTTCTTTAGGGTTTCCCTTTTAGGGTTTTGATCACCTTCATAAGGTTTGATCTCTTTGTATTTTGTATTCCCTCTCTGAATGAATATTTTGTCTTTTAGAACTTTTTTGTCTCCAAGCTTTGCTTTTGTAACAAGTTATTTTTTATGCAGATGATCTTGGCTTATGAATTCTTTGAATTCTAACATGGTATCAGAGCCTTGCTGCAGCTGCCCATTCTCAAGTTTTCAAAGTTTTTGGAGCTCTGAGGGTTTCAAGGTTTTTCTGCATTTTCTATGTAGATCTAGAGGGGATTTATTTTTTGGAGCACTTTGGGAAAAAATGACATCTGGGTTGCATTCGAAATGCCCCAAAACCCACATTTTCATATAAGGCACGTCCTTTTAGCACTGTAAAAATCTGTAAGAAATTTGGTCAAAATCATGAAAACTCTGCTATTTCTTGCTCTATCCCTGAACACTAATTTTAAAATTATAGATGTTGGTTGAAAAAATTCTTAAAACCCTTGTTGGTTTGTTATAATTTGCGATTACCTTTTCCAAGCCACTAAGAATCTTTTTAAACTCGTGCGCTTTTACTTTGTCTTTGTCATGCAATCTCCCAATCTAGATTGAATATTCAATTTCTTTCTAAGATTACACGTGCACCATTGATCTAGTCTTGTCCTTTCTCTAATCATCTGATTGGCGCTAGATCTCAAGATAAAGTCAAAGTTATCTATTCTTTTAGAGATCTAGAGATATCCATAGATCTTGTCTTGATCGGGTGGTTTGCGCTAGATCTCGTGATGTTACTTAGGTTAAGAAAGTCATTCAGAGATCTCAAGACTTAGTTATCTTGTAATATCCATATTTGATCATGGTAAAGAAAGTGACTCAGGGTAAAGATGGAGTTTGATCATATGTAGATAGGTTTCCAAGTGTAGGGTCAGAAATGATGGTTCTCGCCTATTCTTAGTATCAAACCATGGTTAGTGTATTCATTCAGTGACTTGATAATCTAGTCTATCTCATGATCTCATAATAAACCTATGATAAAGCTCAAAGTCTGGTCACATTTACTTTGAGATTAAATACTGATTATTGATGTATAAAAAGATCAAGTGTTAGTACATGATCTCTAGATGATTTGAAAAAGTACATAAGGATTTAGCAATCAAGTGCAGGCCATCGATGTCTTTTTGATCCTACGGATGGTGTGTAATCTCATGATAAACTCAAGGGTTCAAGTTTTATTTAGTGACTTGGAGATTTCATTTATCTCGTGATCTCAAGATAAAGCTGTGGTCAAGGCATGGTTATATTTTTTCTTTGGTCGCAAGATCAACAGATGGACTCAGGGTTAAGTAAAAGATCTTGAGATTAAGCATGAATCGATGATGCAATGTTGATTGTGTGGATGGTGTTTAATCTTGGAAAGAAGTGAGTAGGTAAAAATATATCATGATATTAAACATGCATCATTGATCTTGATTTAATCCTACAGTCTACGCATAATCTCTGAGTAGAATCTGAGATTAAGATATGTTCTGGAAACTTGACGTTCTCTTCAGTTGTGTGATCTTGTAATGGACCAAAGTTAGGGTTGATTATGGTTAAGGCTGAGTTAGGTTTCTAGATATTTGACATGATATTGCCATGTGTTTCCAAGGTAAGATGAATCGAAGGGCTATTGCTTGATATCGTGATATACCTGAGGTTATGAAAAGTATTGCGAGATTCAGAGATATAGTTATCTCTGAATCTCTAGATTTAATTAGAGTCATGCATTTTCAAGTCAGAGTTAAAGAAAGGTTTGCCTAGAGTTGATCATGGTCATTTCTTGCTGGATGATCTTGTGGCATGCATGTAATCTCCCAATATACCTAGAGTTAAAGAAATGTTCTTGAGACTTAGAGATTTCTACAGTCGCACAATCTCCAGATCAGGCCAGGGTTATAGTGCAGGTTAAAGTCAGGTTAATGACTGAGGATGAGGATAAAGTTAAATACCAATCATGTAAGATTTAATATAGTGGATGGCGTAAAGCTCAATGAAAAGTTACACGAGATCTAACCATCAAGGCATTGCACCTATCAACCACGTGTCCCAGGTGGGTCCAGATCTATGACTAAGGATAGAGAATTTAAAATGTTGTCAATTCTTATTTAATCCAACAGAAAGCGTAAGGCCTCAATGAAGAGATGCAAGGTGATTAGTGATTAAGGTGTTGTGCATGTTTGACGTGTGTCCAGCCCGGTCAGTACAGGTCAGAAAACAATAGGATTTCTTAGAGCCAGTAAAAGAGTGCCATGTGGATGTCAGTGGGACCAGCGTTGCCGAGTTATAACTAAGGTAAAGGTCAATTTTCTTGATTTTGATTAGACGACTCATGCATTTCCTCAAAGAAAAGGTGCTCAATATCTAACCATTAAGGCATTGCGCCTTTCTACCACGTGTCAAATTAGATCACCAGCCTGGGTAACTTGAAGGCAATCCACAACTATGTTTTAAAACTATGATAAGGCTCAATCGCGATCATTGATAGGGATTTCTGTGCCACCTATAGCCATTAGGGCTGGATATTTGAATATTTAAATTTGTCTCTCAAAGTTTCAAGTGGTGACAATATTTTCCAAGCTATAGAGGCAGTTGGTGGATTGATGTGATCTTCTGGGTCAATTTATTGAAGTGGTATGGTGCTAAGGGGATGTTTCCTATTGACTGTGGATTCATTAATGCCATGTGGTGATTTTAGGGCTTTCTATTCAAAATTGTATACTCTTTGAAACCCTAGTCCACTTTTTATCACTTCTGCATTAATGTTCCTAGTCAAGTGGCCATGGAGATAAGATTACATTTTCAAATCTTTTAAAGAAAGAACAAGTCAGTGGAGAATTGAAAGATAAGTGCGAATGAAATTTCAAGAAGGAAAGATGTCAATCAAAACAAAATTCTAGGGTTTCCTTCTTCTATATCTATCCCTCTTTTCTATGTTTCAAGGGTTCCTGATTCTATTTTGTTTGGGGGTTCTTGTTTACGTTCTATTTTTGGCTTCTCTGCAAAATTTTAGAGCAGGTTCCAAGTGTGGTACCTATGTATATATTTTTCCTATTATATGCATATAGGGTGTTCTTTTATCCTTTGTGTTTAAGGGAAGAACATTATTGTAATAGCTTTCTTATGAATGAAATTTAGTATTGTTGTTCTGATATCAAGTTGTCTCAATTATGTTTCTGAATCATATTAACAAGGGCATCCATGGTGTTTTAGTTTTATCTATTGTAAGCTTGCAATAGAGTTATTCAAGGGATAACTATGATTTGGGATATGTATTCAGATGTATGAGATGGGGTATTAAGGATGTTCTAGACTTGTCTTTTAGTGGATGTTGATTAATTTTTTGTCTATTCCAAGGTCTCTTCCAAGGGGAGGGTTAAATTCTTTGAGTAGGGAATTGCATATTTGAATACAAAGGTGGATTCACAAGTAGAAATTTATTGATAGGGTATGTGTTATGTAAGGCACATAGACATATTATACTATGCTATTTCTGTTTGTTCATGATCTTCTTTGCAATGTTATGTTTGACTCCGTTGCCCATTGGATAAGGCACTAGTCTATGAAAGACTTGGGGTATTTCAGAGATCCATTAATCAAATCATAAATGAAAATCATTTCCCTTTCATGTTGCTTGGAAGAGTTGGGATAGTTCTAGTTTTTAGAAATACTCTATGCAAGTGGGATACTGCATAATATTTGATAAAACAGTGAGGTACTTGTTACCTAAAGGTTTGAAAACTATTCCACAATTATATATCTAAAATATTGTATTTGTCACAAAGGAGTCATGTGTGTGCAGGTTAGGTAATACCCACCTGAGTGATGTGGAACTCAAAGTGTAGAAGGTCTTAGAACCTTTTCAATTGGACTTGCTTCTTGTCTCCTTTGTGTTGAAGGTGTTGGGTTTGTGTCCTAGGTTTTTAATCCCATAGCCTGGTCTTAAAATCTCATCTAGGAAAGGAGAGTGCAAGAAAAGGCTCCAACAAATTGGAAAATCTACTGGGGATAGAGAAGTAAAATTCCTGCTAAACCTTTCAAGGAATATTTGGTATTCTATTATTTGTATCATTTATTCCATCTGCGTCACCAACAAATTGGCAACTCTACCGGGGAAAGAGTAGTGAGGTTTTTAACCTTATCAAGGAGACTCTGGTATAAATAAACTAAATCAATTTTGAGAGAGAGTTAGTCCATCTGAGTCACCAAAAAATTGGCTACTCTTCTGGGGAATACAGAAGAAAAAGTGATTAGTGAGTGTAAGTGAGTTACTTATTTGCCTTGCTAAGTCAATCCTAGAGTGTGGTTATAGAGTCATATGCTACAAAGAAATATTCCTCATTTTTTATAAAGAGAGTCAAGTCTGTTTAGGCTGTCATTGCAAAGTGTCTGAAAGTACAAGTTCTTCAAAGATATATTTATATTATCTCACAAAGCGGTGAGTGATGACTCTGAGTTCTCTGATTTGCACCAGTGTGCATATTTGAAGAAATACTACAAAGAAGGTGGACTTGTAGTGATGAGGCAAAAAATTTTTGGGCTCTTATGACTAAAGCATATTCAAGGGAGGAATCAGTATGAGACCCTATTTGTGGGGTGTGTTGAGAGTTTTCTGGTTTTGAAGAAGGTCAGAGTGGGGTGAAGTAATCTCAGCTGATTCAAATTTGTCCTCTACAAAGAGGTGGCGAATCTACTAAATTTTTGAAAGGTGATTTGAAGGTGAATTCAGATCAAGTATTTTTGCAACTACTCCAATACATCTAGGCATTCTCAAAGTAATAAATTTGTTTCCTTATTAAGTGGTCTAAGCACTAAAACAAGGAACAAGGTGTGGTAAGAGGTTTGTATGTTTCAAGTTCCAAAATTGCATTTTGCAAAATTATGCGGGAGCATGTATTAGTTAAAAAATGGAGGAAATAGAGGTTAGAGATTCTATTATGTCCAATTGTGGAGGGTCTATGCTAGATCTTGAAGAGGTTCTTGCACATAAATTTTTTTTAAAACAAGAGATGCAAGAACAATGAAAAAATGAAAAAGAATGAAAAAATTTGTGGGAGAATCTGCACTTATTTTTTATATGAGATTTTATGCTACAGTGGAGGAGTATGTTATTCCTTTCTATCCTAAGGAGTCTATTTGGGCTAGTTTATTTGTGGAAATTTTTTTTCCCGATTCAATCTATTGGCCAATATCCTTGAGGGTAGAATATGTTATGTCTGCCAGGAAGTGGATAGAAAATGTTGAAAATCTTAAGTTTGAGATTGCACATGAGGTTGTGCTTAATGATATTGTCTCTAAGAGTGATGAAAACTAGAATAATAGAGATGAGTCCAGCTGGGATGATGTCTCTTACAATCATAATAATGATACTTTTTCTCAGAATGGAGTAAAGGATAAGGATGGTGAGAGTTATGAATATAAAAGTGATGTTGATGGTTCTATAAGGGATGATCTCTCTTATGAAACTAATAGTTATTCTCACCAGTTAACAGTAAATACCTATGATAAACAAGAGAATCACATTAATGAAGATGTAGGTTGTTGTTATAATGATTCAAATGAGCTTCAAGGTGTTGATGAAGGGGTATGCATTCCTTTATCAGGTTATGATGAATCATTGATTTTTTAGTTTTGAATCACGAAAGTACTCCTTATCAATATAGGGAAGAGGATATGTGTAGTCAGGAAGGAAAAATGATGGTATAAATTAAAATGTTTCTCCTGACTGCATATCAGAAATGGATGAAAGAGATGACAATGTTTCACTTCATAGTGAACAAATTTATGAGTTCCTGACTAGTGAATATTTCAGATGTCCAGGAAGGGATAGCTCTGAGTTCTTACATCCAACACACATTGAGTTTGATAGAGAGTATGAGTCAGTAGGTTCTGATTTTGACATGTGTGTTACTGATTCTATTTGTACTTCCATATCTCTAGGCCACAACAAAATTGAATACGATATATCAGATGATGAAAGCATCAATGCATCTCTATATTCAAAGGATCAAGAGTTTCATAGTTTCTTTTTGAGTACTGATTGGGATTATTATGAAGATTGTGAATCTGTCTCAGATTTTGAATCCTTTATTGAATCATTTTAGGATGGCCTTTCAGAAGCTCAAAGTATATAGAAGCCTGATGAGTCTATGGATAAGTGTTATCCCTCCAAAAAACAAGAAGATAGTTTGTATAAGGTCTATAATTTGCAAGCAAGTTCTTTAGGGAACTATGATATAGTTATGCAAACCAATGACAAATTTTTTTTGATGACTCCAACTATGGAAAAGAAGATGATTGTAATAACTATTAGTTGGAGGATGTTTTTTTATAAGTGTGACAATGCAAGCAATACAAAATTTTCTGAGGGTTTTGAATCTTTCAGTAACCATGATTGGAATTTTTTGGTAAGTGATATATTTTGTGCATTATGATTCACGTTTGGTTGTCATTTATGGAAACAAATCTGGGTTACAGATCGATTCCTATAAAGTTAAGTTTTGGTGACTTTGAAATTGAATAAGTACAGAAGCAGAGATACAAAGGTATTTTGGGTATCAAAGATCGAGATCGACAAGTTAAGAAAAGAGGGATTAGAGGAAGATAGTATGGGGTATGTGTGACCTCCACCTAAGATCAATTTTGTTTTGGTAATGTTTACAGAAAGTTAGAGAGATTTGAAGACATACATACTGCAATAGAAATGTGATCCATAGCAACTAGACAAAAGCGATGATTCAGAGAGTATGACGTGGACTCCTAGAAATTAGAGTTGGATTATGATTGTTGATAACCTATACTTTGATTATGTAAGAGGGCCAACTATGCATTTGATATTTGTTTTATTAAATTTATTTTGCATTGAGAGCCAACTATGTAATAATTGTAATTGAGAGCCGACTTGGTAAAGAAGAAATGTATATATGTAAGATATTTTTGTTGAGCAAAGAAATATATGATTGATAGATGGATGAATTGATGATATGAGAGGATATGAATAGTAGAGACAAGGATGAAAGAGATCATTAATGAGCTATGAATAGGAACTATCTAAGCATTAGAGATGCTTGTTTTGTTCATTATTGAGAACATTTTGTAACATAATTACATTGTAAGAACTGTATGCTTAGTTGGCCCCTAACAGGGTGTTCTTTTACCTTTTAATAGGGTTGTCATTCCTTTAACAAGGAAATGTACTATGTAATATTCAACTCCTAACAAGGCTATGTCTCCTAACATGGAAACTATACTTTAGTGCATTATTGTGGGTACCATCCCCATTGAGGTTTTCCCTTGGCCAGGGTTTCCTCGACAACAAATTATGGTGTTATGAGTACTTTGTTATTTTCTTATGTTCTTTTCATTTATGCAAGCATATGGTTAATGTTTAATTGGTTGAGAAGTTTTAATAAGTGCTGTAATATTGATTGACCCCCTATTAGTATTACCTAATCCTAACAATTGGTATCAGAGCTTTTGGACCTTGGAGAGAAAGTCTAACAGCTTAAGGAAGATCAGAATGGATTTGGACAGTTTGCAAGAAAACTTTGATTCTCTACTAGAAGACCTTGACAAAGAAAAAGAAGAGAATGGAGAATTGAGATTCAACATGCGAAGAGTTAAGAAATTTATAAAGAAAATAAGAGAACAACTTGAACTTTACAGAATTTAGAGACACGATCTTATGGTTCAGATAAAAGAAGATTTAGAAAAAGACAATTCAGATCAAATGAAGCAACTTGAAGAAGAAAATGAAACTTTGAAAATTGAGAATGAAGCCATGACTAAAGAGATTCAATTACAAAAGGATGATAAGAAGAAGTTTGAAAAAAAATTGAATAGTGCATTAGAACAAATGAAGAATGAGGCTGACAACTACAAGAACAAGTATCTTGAACTGGAGAAATACAATCAGATCATAAAAGGTGAACTTACCGAGGCAAAGAAACACATTGAGAAACTTCACACCAACAGTGATTTGATCAATGAACAAAGAGACAGACAGAAACCTAAAGGTTCTATGACTGGTATTGGTGTCAATGAAGCTGAATGCTCAAATAATCAAGAAGATAAATCTAATGAAAAAATTGATGCTAAAAAACCTACTATTGAAGAACCTAGAGAGCAGATCAAACCTTTCAAAGGTAGATGCTTTGGTTGCAACAAGTTTGGACACATGAAAATAGATTGTAGAGGCAATTTTACTTTTAAGACATTTTCTAGTTATTGTTTTAACTGTAATGGATACGGGCACAAGAAAGAAGAATGCATGAAACCTAATCCATATGGCTATAGACAAGATAATGTAAGAGAACCTATAGTGAGACCTACATGCTACAAATGAAATAACATTGGACACATTGTGAAGTATTGTAAGCTACATGTAAATCAGGAAAGAAGACCTACTATATGTTACAAATGCAATAACCTAGATCATATAGCGAAGTTTTGCAGGTATAATGGAGTAAACCATAGAAGAGTACCACCTCCTATGAATATAGAGAATAATGGAAATGATATTGACAAAAGTGTTATAGATTTAAAGAATGATTTTGACAATTTTTTTAAGAAAGAAGAAGATAACAATAGTGGTAAGATATGGAAGATCAAAGAAACAAGTGAGACATTGGTTCACTAAGAGACAATAGATGCTACTGGATCTTCACCTGATGGTAGCAAAGCATAATTAACCCAATTGGTTGATCATGGCCTTAGGGAGAGCATTAGATAAATAAATTAGAATATATCTCACCCCATATCTTGTGGATTGAGCTCATGTGAGCTTAGTTATGAGCATGGCCGATATCATGGAGTATAGAGTTAAGAGTGCAACAAAATATGATGCATATATTTTGATCGCGAGATCTACAGCCGACTGAACAGTATTGGGTAAAGTAAATTCTTATAACTTAACATTGTATAAAGCACCATATGATGATCTATTTCCTTACCATTTGACAAAGAGTGACCTAAGGAGATCAGAGAGAAGAGAGATTCAATCTAACCTACATTTTCCTTGCGTGATCAATTGAAGCAAAAAATTAGAATTCAACTTGAAAGAGGTATTTACATCATCTAGCTATGGATGCACCTATTATTTATGATGTTGTCAATTGACCTAGGTATAAGTTCAAGAAACATCCATTCAAGTCTTGTGAAGAAGACCCCAAAGGAGCATTTTCTTAGACACCCTATAGAGTTTTACATGTAGAAGATATTAGGGCTTGCACTCATTTTAAGTATGATATGCTAGGTATTGATGAAATTTCTATTGAGATGGAGTATATGACTAATAAAGGAATTATGAGAGATGAATACAAACATATTGATTAGTTGAGCATTATGAAAATTCTAGATTTGTATGAATTCAACAAAGATGAATGGTTTAAGATATTATTGAACATAGTACATGATCAATTCATTTGGATAGGTGAGAAACCTGTGAATATCTATAGTGATTTAATTCATGAGATTACTGGATTGGACAATAGTGGGATCATTCCTGTTGCAGAAAAATATGTGAAGAAGCAAGTCGAAGCCCTAACTCACTCAAAATGGGACAGGCGAGCAATGATTGTGAATGAAATCTTTCAACAAGATGTGAGACTAATTTCTATGATACTTGGCTAAAAATTCTACTACAACAGTAGACCTAATTCGGTATCAAAACGAGTTATCATGATGGCATGGAGAATGGTGAAAGAAAATGTCAAGTATAACCTAAGCAAAGTGTTAGCACAACAATTTTTGGAGAATGTAAAACTGATAAAGAAAGACAGATCGAAGACCTTCATATTTGGATCACTATTGGTACATATGTTCATACACATTGAACACAGATTCCTAGGCATGCACCCTAGTGGTTGGAAAACATGGATACCTACTGGTATTCAGATTTCACAGAGCTATAGAAGATAGAACAAGACATGAGTTGATGGTGAGTTATTTGGCATGATCAAAATACTTCAGAGGTAGATGAATGAAAGATATAGGTTACCTGAAGACATCATTGAGAAGTACAAGGATACAATCTATTTCATAGTTGAAACTGATTGTGTATGCTTTGAGGTAGTCACACTAAGGAAGAAGTGATGTTATCCTATATGATATGAGGTAAGTTAAGAAGTACTGACTATGCAATTTGAACATGTTCTTGCATCTGAGATTGATACAACTGAAGAAAGATGGGGAAATTATGAGGAGAAATATGCTAAGGTAAGAGAGGAATAGACCAAACATATGAGGAAAAAAAAAGTTGACAACCTTGTGCATGAATGTGATATTAAGGCAGGATTCACAGGGCAAGAATTGAAGGAAGTCCAGAAGAAGCTAGCAGAGTGAACTTCTAGGTTGGCAAGTACTGCTGCTGCAACCCTTCCCACCCTTGAGGTAGTAATGATAGATAGTCCACCTCCTCCACCACAACAGACATCGCAAGCTGAAAATATTACTCCTAGAGTAAGCACTAGATCTACCAGACAACATTCACCACCTTAAGACAAGAGAACTGTGAGAGAAGAGAAGAAAACTAAAAGTGAGAAACACATATGGAAACCTGACTTGAAGATGATTGAGAAGAGAGCTATAGAGAAGGGTAAACTAGTTTCTATTAACAAATACTATGACAGATATGAGGAGACTAATAAAATCAACATTGAAGATGTTGTAGTAAATCATTTGCTTGTTTTCAAGAAGAATCTATTGGAAATTGAGGGAAGTATACCTGAAGATTTATATGGGAGATTGGAGACTAGGAAAAATCTAGCATAGATTGAGGATGAAACCATCATAAATCAGGAAATTGATAATATGCTACCTGTGATATCTTTACAAGAAAGGGACAAAATAATCAAAGAATTGAAACCTTTATTGAGAACTAAGATTAGACTACTGAAAATTATGGCAAGAAGATATGATTAAATCACTGAGGAGACTCAGAAAGCACTGGAGAAAATATTAATGAACACTACTCTTGAGGAGACCCCACTTCCTAAAACTAATTTTCCTACACACTTAGGAATGGGAGAGAGTTCAATAATAGCTGAGGCAAGTGCTGAGAAGAGCGAAGTTGATACACAACCAGATTTCTATGTTTCTGGTGTACCTATAACACTTGACAACTCTAATGAAGAGAAGGACCCTTTTGAAGGAAACTTTGACAATGCTATGACTGAAAATGAAGAACAAAAGGATGAAGAATGCAAAGAGGAAGAACAGAGAAAAGAAATATAGGATGAAGGATAGAAATAACATGAAGAAAAGGATGAAACCAAAAATGAGATAAAAATGTATTCTATCTAATTGTTGGAAATGAAATACAATCCAACAAATATTGATATTGATTGCATGGATGAGGATGAGCTAGTAAAATTGGATTTTACTTCACTTGCTAAAGCCAAGGAGAGATCAGAGAAAAAAGGTGAAAAAAAAGTTAAGGTAATAACCAGAGAAATTGATACTATGAACAAATTTATTCGAGTACCTATTGTTTTCCAGCACAAAGATGATATTGAAAACCTGAAGATAACACTTGATGAATTTGATGGTTATTATGAGAACTTGATAAATATTGTAGAAGAGAAGGAAAAAAAGAACTACTTGGAGAAGAAGCTATCTGAAGTTTGCAAGTCTATCTCATGGGACTTGATAATTTTGAAAAGTACTACTGCAAACACTAAGAGTTGCATTGGACATGGAAGGAAACTATTTAGTTACTACATGAATCATATCAGGCACGTTCAGAACATTGAAGATATTATTGCAAAGGACAGGGCAACTTTGAACAGTATGATGGAAATTTGTGAAGCCTCTTCACAATCTATAATAGAATTGGACAAGGAAGTAACAAGAATTTTGGCAAAACTAGATGTATTGGATATTGAGAAAGGGAGAGTAACAACCAGATTCAATTTGTTGAAGAGTTTAATCACTCCTAAGCTATCTATAATTGAAGTACACTTATCAGACATGGAGAAGACTGCAGATTCATTGACTAACTCTATGCCTACAAAGTTGAAAGAAGTAGAGACTGCATCATTTTCATTGAATGGACTAATTCATGTTAGTCAACTATTTCTTAAGTCAGGGAGTATAGAAGTGAAGATCTTGGAAGATTCCTTTCAAGATATTCTGAAACTAGTGAGAAAGCACTAATCCTATTACTTTGTATACACCTTTATCATTGTTTTCAAAGGGGGAGAAGAGAAGAAAAAGGAATGGGAGAAGAGAGAAGAGAGAATAAAAAGAAGGAGAAGATAATGTATAAGGGAAGAAAAGAAAAAAAAAACAAAAAGAGAAAGGAGAGACAATTTTGTTTTGTTGGAACACTTAGTCATTTTTTTTTGTTAAGTGTTGCCATCAATGCCAATGAGAGAGATTACTGGAAAGTGATATATTTTGTGTATTATGATTCACTTTTGGTTTTAATTTATGGAAACACATCTGGGTTACAGATTGATTCCTATAAAGTTAAGTTTTGGTGACTCTGAAATCGACTAAGTACAGAAGCAGAGATACAGAGGTATTTTGGGTATCAAAGATCGAGATCGATGAGTTAAGGAAAGAAAGATTAGAGGAAGATAGTATGGTGTATGTGTGACCTCCACATAAGATCTATTTTTTTTGGTAATGTTTACAACAAGTTATAGAGATTTAGAGACAGACAGACAGAAGCAGAATAGTGATACAAAGCAGCTGGACAGAAGCAATGATTCAGAGAGTATGATGTGGACTCCAGGAAATCAAAGTTGGATTATGATTTTTGATAACCTATACTTTGATATGTAAGAGCGCTGACTATGCATTTGATATTTTTTTTATTAAATGTATTTTGTATTGAGATCTGACTATGTAATAATTGTAATTGAGAGCTGACTTGGTAAAGAAGAAATGTATATATGTAAGGTCTTTTTGTTGAGCAAAGAAATCGATGATTGATAGATGGATGAATTGATGATATGAGAGGATACAAATAGCAGAGTAGAGGATGACAAAGATCATTGATGAGCTATGAGTAGGAACTATCTAAGCATTAGAGATGCTTGTTTTGTTCATTACTAAGAACATTTTGTAATAGAATTACATTATAAGAGTTGTATGCTCAGTTGGCCCCTAACAAGGTGTTGTATACTTTTAACAAGGAAATGTACTATGTAATATTCAACTCCTAATAGGGATAGGTCTCCTAACAGGGACACTATGTTAGAGTATTATTACTTTATACTTATTAATTAAATCATATCGATTTAATTATATAAGTTTATATTACTCTAGTTACTTAAGCTTCACTTAGGTACATTATTAATTATTAATTAATAATGTACAACCTAGTTTTTCCTTTAGGGTTTCTTTTTCACCTTTTATAAGGTTGAGCTTTGTACTTTTTCATCATTTCTCTTATGCATTTTTCATAGTTTGAGAGCACTTTCCTTCTGTCTCCATTTTTTCTTCTCTTGTAACAGGTTATTGGCTAACATGTTCTTCTTGGGTTATGCAGAATTAAGTTTGATCAATTCTTTCATGGTATCAGAGCTCAGATATGTGGCCGCCTGTTCCTGATTTGAAGATTTTCTTGGAGCTTCAAGGGTTTCATCTTTCAGCTGTATTTTTTGGTTGGATCTAGAAAAATATATTTTTTAGAGGCATCTTGGGCCAAAACAAACCTCTCCAATGGATTCAGAGGATCGATCCGGTGAATTTTGATATAAAATTTGACCTATTTGGTCTCTGGAGCATCAGGCAATTTTTTTTAGCCTTCTAGGGCCGTACGGACATGATTTTTGAGATGAAAATGCACAAATTTCAATAAAAAATGCAAGTCTTAAGGCAAACCAAGGTGTGCCACCACCGCGCCACCTCGGTGCCGCCTCCACCTGGCCCGGCCCGACCCGCACCTGGCTCACCCGGCAGCGCGCCGCTCACAGGCCGCCAGCCACCGGCGGACCTACCAGGGCCACCGGCGGCGCCGCCTGGCTCTCTGCCGCCGCCCGGGAGCAGTCGTCACTGGCGGTAGCCACCAGCCTACCTCCAGCCACTGTCAAGGCTCACATCAGCTGACGTTAGTGGCCGGATTTTTTTTCTGTCATTTTTTTTGAATTTTTCCAGCGATTATTGCACTTTCCGGCGGTCAGAAATTTTTTTCCGGCAAGTAGTGACGACCGTCAAGTTTAACTGCGCAGAGGGGTGACGGTCATTTGGACGTCAAATTTAAGACAGGGTCTGTGTTTTTCCAGCGAGCTCTCTTTTGGGGGTACCTGTGCCTTTTTAGTCATATCTTGGGCATACGGTGTCCGTTTTTGCAAAATGAAATATCGCTGAAAAGGTGTTTCCGAGCCCGTTGCATTGGTGCAGGTCTCATTTCCTAATTTTGCCATTTGGTTACTGGTTTTTGTAGTTAAAGTCATACCTTCCTTTGTGCTCCTGTTCTGCTTCTGGAACTCAGGTTTTTTTCTCGTTTCTTGTGCTTTCATAGTAATCGGGGGTTAGTATTATACATTGTGGGGGGGTGCATTTTCCTTTCTATCATTTCATTCAGAAAGACCCTTCTACTTTCTTCTTATTCTTCTTTCAATGTCGGAC
>MU218127.1:4252-25291 GCA_018584345.1 Thuja plicata | reverse complement strand
AACTTAGGACTCTCTTTTCTAAAGTATGCCATCTGATCTACCTTAAGCTATTAGGCTTTCTCTCCAAGGCACTTGGATCTGATACCAATTGTTAGAATACTTCAGAGATAACTGAGAGGGGGGGGGGGTGAATCAGTTATCTACAACTTGATCTTTATCTTATACTTATTAATCCAGGTTGATACAAAGTAAATGCACATTCAGATAACACAGTACATAACACATCAATTTTATTATGGGGAAACCAAATGGTAAAAACCCTGGTGTGAATTAGTACCCACTAAGAACTATAATATTTATAGTGATCCCTGTTAAAAGATCTTCCAACCCTGTTAGGAGTTGTTTAATACAATGCAGTAGTATAGTGACCTGGTTAAGTGTCAAACCCTGTTAGGAGTCTTTTACAATAACCCTGTTAGGGGTGGTGGACTCACTGTCCAAGTGGTGAAGGCTACAACCTTCTGGTTATTTGATACACACTGTATCAACAAGGTGAACTACTGCTTGTGACACTGCTGGTCTGATCAGTTCCCTTTGTGCACCGATGCTTTAACCTCTTGTAAAACACTACAACAATCTTCTCTGTGTTCTAAAAGCTTCTACTTCAATATCTATATTATCAACATATGATAAATATAGCTCTGCTGCTTTAACACTTTGCTATGCTTTTCTTATCTCTGGCTTTTGCAACTCTTCTTATCACAAATGACCTTCTATAAGTAAATAATCCAAGTATGAGATCATGGGACCTGTAGGACAACTCTTCTTAACATCCTTGTTAGCTCTACTAAGCGCGCAAGCATAATTACAACCGCACAAGTATAAACTGAATAGACGCGTCACTTCACTAAGTCGGCTTCACCAATTTAATCATAACTTTGCAATCTTCTTGAAATATGTTTGGCGACTTTAGATTAATATCAAAAAATCATAACTCATTATGAATATACACACGCATATCTTGAAGATAGGCGCAACTCAATAAACACGTTACATACGTCAGCCTTAAACCGTTATTCCTCTAGAACTATAACCGTCACTAACAGAATTACATATCTTTATTGAAACATCATATCTAGGTCTGCGTGTATGAACATAGCATAATAAACCTGTCAAAAACATGTATCTATCCATGCAAGTCTTCATGTCATCATATGGATAATTACATACAGAAGTACTGTTGTGTATTATATGTTGTCATCAATGACAAACATACAATCAATCAACTGTTCAAAATAAAATCTCAAACAGTATCTCATATTGGTTCTAATTCTTCCTTTGTTTGATTGATGATCTCTTCAAGCTTTGTTTACAGTCTTCTCTACTTGATAATGTTCTATTATAGTGGAGGTTCCAGCAGTTATTTTTCGATAGTGTTTGCAGCTTCATGCTTCAGAGGTGTTCTACATGTTCTTTCTCTATTGCTATTTTCTGGGACATTCTCTAGTTTGGAGGCTTCTTCAGTCCTTCACTAGGATTCATATCTTTTTGGAGAGGGTTTTTTCTACTGGGTTTTCTCCTTTTCTCCTCTTTGCAGAGATTATTTTGTACTTGGGTACCTGATCAGGCCTTGTTGCCGGGACCCATTTCTTGCTTTCAGTAGCTATTTATAGGTTTTTAGTTTCTCCCTAAGTTTATATTAAGGGGGGGTGTTAGAGTAATAAATTGATTCCACTTATTAGTTAAATAATCTTGATTTAATTATTAAGTCACTTATTATTCTCTATTTCACTTAAGTTAAACTTTAGGTATATAATAATTAATTATTTTATTAATTATTATTATGCAACCTAGATTTTTCCCCTTTAGGGTTTCCCTTTTAGGATTTTAATCACCTTCACAAGGTTTTATCTCTTTGTATTTTATATTCCCTCTTTGAATGAATATTTTGTCTTTCAGAACTTTTTTGTCTCCAAGATTTGCTTTTGTAACAAGTTATTTTGCATGTAGATGATCTTGGCTTATGAAATATAACAAACATATCTTAAGGATAATTTATATTCCTCATCCTCTAGACACCTAAGAAGCATTCCGTCAAGAATTTTGTCATACAACGTGTCAACAATAATGGTATATCAGGAAGCTTGGCAAACACAATGTCTTTTTTGGTTGTGGGTTTGGTCTAAGGGTAATGTTTGGTATTTTAGGTAAGTAAAGATAGGTCCATACCATGGTGACTCATGTACAATTAATAAGCATATTATTTGGGAGTCAAGAAGGTCAAATGCGGGTTTCACCAACTCTTACACCAATAATTCATATGTAGCATTTTGTTCGGGTATTTGAAGAAGAGAGACTAAGGTTGCCATGGTATCTACTGCTCTATTTCGATCCTTTGATATTTTCTCAAAAGTAATCAAAACAAAGTACTTTTTCTAGCTATCTATCATCCTTTTATAAGGCATCAACTTGTCATCCTTTATTTGATATTCATCATTGATTTGATTTATGACCAATTTAGAATCACCATAAACTTGCAGTTCTGTTTTGATTACTGGTAAAAAAAAGTTTTGAAGGGGACCCAAAACCCTTTAAAAAGATAGAATCAAAAGATAGGAAGAAGTAATATCAAACTAAAAAAGGAGGCCAACATCAAACAACCCACAAAAGGGAAACACTAACAACTAAAAACCAAAAACCAAAAACCATCACAAAAGACAAAAAACCAGCCAAAGCACTAGATCAGCTGACAATATTCATAATTCTAACTTTTTCATCCAGGGTTTCATCCATTCTGGCCCGAATGTCATCCATTCTCACAATGCTTCTTTTCATCTCTTCCACATTCATCTTCACAGTGGGAGACTTATTCTTGCTTCTTGCACAAGATCTAGAGCCTCGACCACTAGTATCCACCTCAGCATCATTCTTCTGATCATCTTCCTCTCCCATGTCACTGTCCAACAAGTTGATCAAAATTTTCAGATTGCTGCTAGAAGCTTTCATACTGTCCTTACTATTCTTTTGAATGTCCATGATAGTGCTCTCCATTTTCTTCATCCCATTCTGCACATCATTGAGGAAAATATTTGAATTCTAGGTCAAGTTGCCCTTATTAAGACCTTTTTCCAACTTCTCCTAAAGGATGGCATTAGTAGCTTCTGTTACTTTCCATTCTAAAGCCATTTTGATGCCTATGACTAGGGATTCATACTTTGCAATATTGTTGGTGCATGGAAAAATAAATTTATATGACTTGGGAATTGTGTATCCCTAAGGTGTAATTAAGAGAATGCCTACCTCTGAGGCATGTTGCATGTATGATCAATCAAAGTAGAGTTTCCATATTTTTGCCTTAACATTGATTATTTCTGAATCTGGAAATTCAACTTGAATAGGATGATCTACCACTAGAGGAGACTCCACCAACTAATCCTTTGTAACTTGTGCTTTGATGACTTTTCTATCCACATATTCTATATCAAATTCTCTCAACACTATCACCCATTTTGCCAATCTCCCTGTGAGAGCTGTTTTGCTAAGTAGATATTTTAGAGCACCAATCTTAGCAATGAGCTTAACCTTGTGAGCCAACATATAATGACATATTTTTTGGGAAAGAAAAACAAATTATAGGCATTCTCTTTCAAAGAAACTATAATTGAGCTCATATTTGACCAAGGTTCTGCTAAGGTAATAAATAGCCTTTTCTTTTCCATATTCATCCTCTTGAGCCAGTAGTAACCCCAAAGAGTGATCCGTTGCTGAAATATACAAGAGTAATGAATTGTATTTAATAGGTGGCATGAGTATAGGTGGATTCATCAAGTATTTATTCAATAAGGAGAAGGCTTCATCATATTGTGTGTCCCACTTGAAAATTATGTCCTTGTGTAGAAGTTGAGTAAAGGAATGGCACTTTTTGGCTAATTGGGATATAAACCTCCTTATGGATTGCAACCTTCCTTGTAGTGACCTCATTTGGATTATATTTTTTGGCTCTTCCATCTCCATGATAGCTTGGAACTTCTCAGAATCTACTTCTATGCCTTTTGCAGAAACTATGTAACCCAACAGTTTTCCAGATTGTACCCCAAATGCAAACTTTTTGGGATTTAACCTTACTTTAAATTTCTCTAGCCTTGTGAAAATATTATCCAAGATTGGTATGTGATCTTTCCTTGCATGTGATTTGGATAGAATGTAATCCACATAATCTTCAAGAAACTTATGCATCATGTCATTAAAGATTGTGGTCATTGCCCTTTGATAGGTTGCTCCAACATTTTTAAGGTCAACGGGCATGATGTTCCAACAAAAAGTACCCCAAGAACATGTAAAAGATATTTTCTCTTGATCTCCTGGTGCTATTTTGATTTGATTATATCCACTAAACCCATCCATAAGAGAGAGCATAGAATGTCCTGCTGTCAAATCCATTATGGCATCAATGCTTGGTAATGGAAAGTCGTCGTTTGGGCATGCTAAATTGAGATCTTAGAAATACATGCACAATATAATTGACTTATAATTTTTTGAAACTAGTACACTATTGGATATCTATTCAACATTATCTATAACCCTTATGAAACCAACCTTCAATAATTTCTCCAATTCTTCTTTGACTAGCAAGTCTATGTGAGGATGCATCTTTCTTAGCTTTTGTTTAACCGGCTTAACTCCTAGTCTTATATTTAAATGATGCATAATGAAACTTGGATCTATCCCTAACATATCTGCATAAGACCATGTAAAATTGACTTGCTTTTCCATGAATAATTTAATAAAATCTTGCCTTTTTTCTGGAGTCAATGAAGTTTCAAGGTGTATGAACTTTGGTTCTGATTGTTAGTAATAACTAAGAGGAGGGGAGGGGGGGGGGGGAATCAGTGGCCTCAAAAATATTCNGGGTGAATCAGTGGCCTCAAAAATATTCTAATTAATCAACCCAAAAACTTAGTACCACAATATTAAGCCTCTAGTTATCTTCAGTCCCATAAGATGAATGCCTTCAAATATACTTATAAAATTACTACTGCTTGGAATGCTTTGTTAAACCTTATTCTATATGTTTAACGAATAATAGTCTTTTAATTTACCAAAAAATAGTAAATTACTTAGAGTATACCGATCAATCCAGATTAGCTATGTGTACTAATGAAAAACACTAAAGTAATGAATCATAAACACATTGACACATAGATTTTTAACGTGGAAACCCTGTTAAGGAAAAAACCACTTGGGACCAGTATCCCAATATTTTCACTCTTCTAAAGTGAGCTCGGTGAAGAGCCAACCCTGTTAAAGGTTACAAACACACTGTTAGGTGTGACCTTGTTACAGGATTTAAAATATTTTTTTGTCACTTGATATCAGGCATTTCTATGCTACCTTCCTTGTCCAAACTCTTCTAGTTTTTCAAATGGTATCTGGTATCTCATGCTATCTTCATGATCAAACTTTTTGATACTCCTTGGGATGTATCTCAATATAGAAAGGATCTTTAAATCTTGCTCGGTTAAGAAACTTTCTAAATCAATGGTTAAACTGAAACAACATGATCTATTCACATATACAACTTATACTTACAAATTTTTACATCTATTGTAAGCTCATAAAACCAATATGATCAATATATCTTTTTAATACCTTTTCTCCACTTTTGTTCTTCTTGGTGCTGCTATTCTCTGTTGCTCAGTATCTGCAGAAATCTCTAGATCTTTCCTCAGCTTGATTGATCAGGACTATATGAAGTTGTTCTTCATAAGTTTCTCTATATCATCCTCTTTTTCATTCAATCCCCTTAATTCATAATAAATTAAGTTCTCTTTACAGACATGATATCACCATTTCTAGGTTCTTAATTTTCTTGATCTTGGCGTGATCCACAATCTTAGCCAATCGGATTTAAAGAAAAATTCCTATTTTATCTCGTAGAGATCTTCTTGCCAACTGGACAAATTTTTTTTAAATCCTTTACTTATCTTTGGCTTTATCTTGTTGATGAAAACAATGATAACTACTAGTTAAGTCTTTATTTAGCTCTGCCAACTAGATATTTTGTCATTTCTAAACTCGAGTTAACTTTGGTGTTTTACCTCTTTATAAGCTTTGGTTAACACTACAGTTCTCCTCAGGATTTTCTGTCCTTCGGGCTTGTCTGTCCATCAATTTATACTATGATTCTGGCCATCGAGTATGGTTTTGATTTTGCTCATCAGTAATGTTGGTCAGTTTCTTTGCTTGGGCATCACTGTAACTTAACTTTCGGTGATCTCTGTCCGTCGGGTTCCCCTAGCCATCGGTGTTTGAAGTTACATAGTGAATGCTTATCTTTTATGCATTATTGAAAGCATAATATTTATCTCTCTAATTCTCTGAAGTCTTTGACACTTTTATTATAACCGATTAGATTATATCAAGTTGACATCAATGACAATACAATCCATTAACTGATTTAATGTCTTGCATTATATTTCTGCATTTCGGTGATCAACTTAACATATTCAAACAATCAATCGGTTACATGTCATCACTCTCTCCCTTTGGCATTGATGGCAACACACTAAATTGTCATACTATAGTATTACTAATACAAAATGAAATAAATAGTTTCATCAATCTTTCCTAGTGTAACTATTACAAATGTTTGGTTCTCGATAAGCTCAAATAGCTTAGATTTGTTTCTTGCAGAGTGGTTTTCTTTCAATCTTCAATCCCTTCATTGGATATATGTAGCATCTTCTGTCTCTATTCTGATATGTGCTCTTCCTTGACTGATCCTCTTCTTGATAATCTCTTTTTCCTTTGGCAATAATCTTTTTCTTTGTATGAACTCTCTCCCTTTGTTATTTCTCTCCCTTAGATGGATATTTAATATGTAATCAATCTCTCTCCCTTTGAATATTGATTAACTCTTCCTTTTGATTCTTAAGAAATTCTCTTCATGGATAATGATATAACATTTTTTGATCAATGAGATAATCTCTCCCTTGGTTATTCTTGATATCTCTCCCTTATGATAATGAGATAATCTATCCCTTTGACAACAGTGCCAAACAAGTTTCTTTTATATCATCTTCCATCCCTTTATATAATATATTCCTTGAATTTCCCTATCCATCAGCAGTGCAATGTCTCTGGTATTCAGTGCGGATTTGTACCTTTCTATGTACAAATGTATTTTTTGTTGTTCATCTTGGTGTTTGTATCAACATGAATGATCTTCTAATTATGTGTAGGCTGATGCAGCCTTCTAGTCAGCTTACTAACCGATAGACAAGGTTGGACCCCTAGTCTCTGTCTCAAGTATTCAAATGTATCCTTCGGTAATGTCTTGGGGAATATATCAGCTAATTGTTCCTTTGATTGAACATATTCCAATATCACCTCCTTTTCTTGCACTTGTTCTCTCAAAGAGTGATACTTGATAGAAATATACTAGTCTTAGCATGCATGACTAGATTATTAGAAATGCTAATTGCACTGGTGTTATCATAATAGATAATTACTGGTTCAAGAATCTTCATATTCATATCTTCCAACAATTGTTTGATCCATGCAATATTGGAGCAATTTGCAATAGCAGCCACATACTCTGCTTCTACAGTAGACTGAGAGATGCATCCTTGCTTCTTACTGATCCATGTGACAAGTTTGTC
The DNA here is from genome assembly GCA_018584345.1 of Thuja plicata. Lineage (NCBI taxonomy): Eukaryota > Viridiplantae > Streptophyta > Pinopsida > Cupressales > Cupressaceae > Thuja > Thuja plicata. Next base: position 17,690 of record MU218127.1, on the reverse strand, counting down.
ACCCATGAAGAATGCTCCTCTAGTTGTGCTCTTTAGGTCATCAATGTTTCTAGCCCAATCAACATCTGTATAGACTTGTAGCTCAAATTTTTCTTCTATTTTATACCATAATCCATAGTCCTTCGTGTTCTTCAAATATCTTAGATTTCTCTTGACATCAGTCATATGTGATTCTTTGGGATTAACAGAGTATCTTGCAACTATTCATAATGCATGTGCTATATCTAGTCTGGTATGAAAAACATACATTAGTTTTCCAATCATTGATCTATACAAGGTCTAATTTACCTCATTTGATTTTTCCTCTTTTGTCACCTTACATCCGGTAGCCATAGGTATTCTAACTGGTTTGGAATCTTCCATCTTGAATATCTTGAACACTTCCTTAATGTATTTGGACTGAGTGATATATATGCCTGCATCTTGTTGAAGAATCTGTAGACCAAGAAAGAATTTGATTTCCCCAAACATAGACATTTACAACTCTTCGCTCATTTCATTAGCAAAAGATTTGCATAACATTTCATTTCTCCCAAAAATGATATCATCAACAAAAATTTCAGCAATCATAATATTACCATCGGTATCTTCTTTTAAGTACAAATTGCTATTGTCACTTGTTCTTACAAATTTAATGCTAATAAGATAAGAGTGTATTCTTTCATATTAGGCTCTAGGTGCTTGTTTCAATCCATACAAAGCTTTATGTATTCTACATACCATGTTTCTCTTGTCTGGATCAACAAACCATTCTGGTTGTTCAATGCATACCTCTTCTTCCAGTATTCCATTTAGGAATGCAGATTTGACATCCATCTGGTATACATTGAATCCTTTGAATGCAACATAAGAAAGTAATATTCTAACTCCTTCTAGTCTAGAAATAGGTGCATAGGTTTCTCCATAATCAATACCTTCTTCTTGTGCATATCCCTTGGATACTAACCTTGCTTTATTTCTTGTGACTTCTCCATTCTCATTCAGCTTGTTTCTGAATATCCATTTGGTACTGATTACATTCTTGTCATTTGGTCTCAGTACTAGTGTCCATGTACTGTTCTTCTCAATCTGTTCTATTTATTCATTCATAGCACTGACCCATTCTTCATTCTCAAGTGCAGTATTAACAAATTTAGGCTCAAAATCACAAAGTAAACATCTAGTATTTAGTGACTTACTTCTTGTTCTCATTCCAGCCTTCTTGAATCCTATGCTTTGATTATGTGGATGATGTCTTCTGACATACTTGGAAAGTTTTGGTTCAGCTCTTTGTTCACCATTCTGATCATCTTCTTGACCTTTGTTATCATCTCCATTGCTCGGAACATCATCTTGAGGATTTTCCTAATTTTTGGTAATTGCAGCCTGATGCTCAGGTGCAATGTTCTGTTGCTCGGGAGTGATACACTGTTGCTTGGGTAGAGTGTCAGGTTTTGTATAAACAAACCTGTTGTAGTCCTCTGGTTCTATTCTACTTTCCGTATAATTCTTTTCTGCAAATTCATCTATTTTCACATTTGCACTTTCAATGATCTTGTTAAATGACTTGTTAAGACATTTATAAGCCTTTCTTTTGGTTGAATACCCTAGAAAGATACCTTCTTCACTATTAGAGTCAAGTTTTCTATTTCTATCATCCTTCAAAATATAACATTGACTACCAAATATTCTGAAGTAACTTACATTGGGTGTATGACTATACCAAAGCTCATAGGGTGTCTTCTTTGTGTCCTTTTTCAATTGTACTTTGTTTAATGTGTAGACAACAGTATTGATAGCTTCCCTCCAAGAAGTTTGAGTGATGCTCTTCTAAATCATCAATGTTCTTTCATTTTCAATAATTGATTTGTTTCTCCTTTCAGAAATTCCATTTTTTTGTGGTGCTCTCGGTGCAGAAACCTGTCTTTTAATTCCATGCTCATTCCAATAGTTAGTGAATTCATCTGTAGTAAATTCCCCTCCTCTATCTGACCTTAAGCATTTCAATTTCTTTTCACTTTTTTTTTCTACCATAGCCTTGTACCATTTAAACATCTTGAATGCTTTTGATTTATCTTTTAAGAACATAATTGTCATTGGGTAAAAGTACAAATCTGTGTCACACTTTTACAAAGGAAGAGGACCACGACATGCAAAGTAGTTAAAATTCAACGACATAAAAGTGGTATTTGTGTTTAGAATTTGAGAATGATGTAAAATAATGAAATGTGTAAAATTGGATTTAGTTTATGCCTATAAATTTTAAAATTTTTTTTGAATAAGAATTAACATAGTTTTTTAAAATTTTGAAGTCTATTTTTTAATTGTTGAAAAATGCTGAAAATTGAGGGTCTAGTTTGCACCAACAAAATATATGTAAATAATTTTTTTTCCTCTGATTTCAGAATATGTTTTAGATGACATGTACAAATATTGCAAAAAAAAAAGAAAGATTGATTTTCAGTATATATTTTGTCTATTATAACTATTCAAATTCAGAGTTACCCGAAATTAACAGTTTTTGTCTCCCGCCTAATTTGCCCTGGCAAATCTACACCAAATACAAAAAAAATTATATATTCTTGAAGATGACTCTCTCCTCTAGTGTTGAATATGAGTTTTAAAATTTTGCGACATGATTTGCTATTGCTTTTCTTTTTTTGAACGAGCATGTTCTTCAATGTTAAAATACCTACTTGGATTTTTTTAAACTTTTAATATATTATATTTAATCAAAATACTATAAAAATTATATGACCATAATCTAGACTCAGAGTTCGACAAAAGACTATTTTTAGATTTTAAAAAAAATTTAGTTTTGGTGGACAAATAAGCCCCAGAAATGATGTGTTTTGAATTTCTCCCTTTTTTTTCTTATTTGGCTGCCACATGGGATGCCACATAAGTAGTTTCGACCGAAACAGGTTCGGCCGAACCTGTTTCGGCTGAAACTAAGGTCAACCAAACATGGTTGCGTGGATGACCATGACCCTCAAAGTTGATATATATAAATTTTTTAAAAAAAAAATTTAAAAGCAAAAATCAATTATTCCGACTTAAAAAATGTTTTTTTAATAAAATCATTTTTTAAATTATTTTAAAAGCGTATTTTTGGGTGTTAAAGGGAAACTAAGAATTAAAATTATCAAGGAGGTTTGTATTATTTGCAAGTTTTTTTATAGTTTTTTTAGATTTGTTTGTGTTTTTAATTAAAACATTGTTCAATATTAAATTATGAACTTATCAATATTATTTTTGATTTTTTTATCAATTGTATATGGTTTTGTGTATGCAAGTGAATTGAAGCTCTCAATTTTAAAAAATTATGCAATGGGGAATAAAAGAAACAAAACAAGAAAATATGATCGAATAAGGGATGACAAAATGAAAGGTCATACAAAACGTAATGAAGATGAACCTGTTGAAGTCCAAGAAGATCCAATTCAAGTAGGGGAACCAATTGATGGAAATATATCTTTTGACATGGGCAATTTGATGGAGATGGATGACGATTCATTTTTTTGTCAATTTTCATCTGACGAATTGGTACCTAAAAGAACAATAAAAAATGATGCAAAAAGATTTGGGATGAATATTTTCAAAATAAAAGTTTGATTGGAAAAGCACAATTATTTGCTAGGTTATTCAGGAAAAAAAAATGACTCTTGTTTTGGAGCTGTTAGGTGTTGATAATAAGAAAAACTTAGGAGACAATGTAAATCGAACAATAGTTGAAAATTTGCAGGATGCATTGATTGACATTAACAACTCAAGTCGAGGAGCCGATTTAAGTGCTACACTTAGAGCATTGATGACTAATTTATCTAGTAGGAGGTTGACACAAAGAAAACAAGTACATGCAATTTTTGATTTATTGAATTTATCTAGAAGAACTATTTAAAGATATATCAAGAAGAGAAATATGTTAGATGAGAATATTCAAAAGAATTGGGTTAATATTTGTAGACTTCCTCGAAAAGATAAATTTTTTGAAGATGTAAAAAGATAGGTCATTGATTATTGGAATGCTCACTCCCATGTTTCTTCTAATTGAAGGGATGCTATACAGATGAAAGATGAAGTGATCGATATAAAAATTTCACATCCAAAACATTTTATAGATACAACACACAGAGAATTATTTGAAGCATTCAAACAAGAATTTTTAGATGTGAAAATATGTCAAAGAATGTTTGAGAGGTTGTGCCCTCTTTGTACGCATAAATAAGGTACGTGAAACTTGTTGTTTCTAAAATCATGCTGAGTTTCATTTATATTTGCAATCATATAAAAAGGTTATGGCAGTACTTAATTCAGATATGCTCATCCCTGAAAATACGACACAATTTGTGAAGTCTATTTTATGTGAGAAATCAAAAGATTTAGATGATTTCAAAGTACAATGTATAAAGAGTGCATGCAGTGATTGTGGAAATTTATATAAATTTCTATTACAAATTGAGAATATTAATGTTGCAACGCCAGTTTTGTGGAAGAGATTTGAATATGAGACATACTAAACTAAGAGCGGAGATGAATCCAAAAAAATTGTATTGAAAGAGAGTGAATTGCCCTACCTTGAGTTTATAACTAGGTTCTATACTATCATTTATCCATATATCCAGCATTGTCATGGTGCAAGATGACAAGCTAAATAGTTTCGTGATTCAAATTTTTTTTTCCACCTGGTTGTATTCTTTCAGTTGTAGATTTCTCTAAGAACTATACATTCTCCCCTCAATTAGAGCTTCAAGCTCAATATTATCATTCTGACCAAGTTGCAATATTTGTGCAAGTGACCTATAGAAACACACAATTTGATTTGGATGAGGTAGAAAGTACCAATCCAAATGAACATATTATCCTCAAAGAGGTTCATTTCTATATCAGCGATGATAAGGTTCATGATAGGAGCTATGTGGCTCATTATTTTGCAATGTATTTTGAAGATATTGTGAATTACAGGATAAAAGCTTCACAACATTGGATTTGGTCTGATGGTTGTGTAGGTAAGTGTATGCACTTCAATTCATTTTCAAATTCTCATTAATTACTTGTTAAATTATTATGTGATCATAATCTTGCATATGTAACAACTTAATCTTGCAGGACAATTTAAATCTGCAAAAGCCTTTAATTGGCTAGCTATGCAACATGCTAGACGCAATGTTGAGTTTCTATGGAACATCTTTGAAAGTGGACATGGAAAATAAGAGAACAATGGAGCAAGAGCATGTGTGAAGAGTGCACTTTGCCAACATGAACTTGCAGGTACAAATGATGTGAATAGTAGTTAAATATATATATCTAGATATTTCAAATAGTATAATTTAAACTTAGATGTATTTGAACTTTAAATTGATAGTTTAGAAATTTACAGGTAACATGATAAAAAATTCAAAGAAAATATTTGAATGGTGTAAAAATCATTTTTCTATTCAGGACACTAAATACAACAAACGTTATTTTTGGGAAGTGAAAGGTAATTTATAGTTTGTAAGAAAAATCTAAATTAAAATTTAATTTCGTGTTCATCTATGTTATCATAATTATTGATTTAAATATGTATAACTTTCATTTCATATTTGTAACAGATATAGAACGATCTAATCCTTACAATTGTCAAAGGATTGTTGGTATTAGAAGTTTACATCAATTGATGATTACCAGACAACACAAGCCTCTATTGATTCAAGTAAGAGAAAAATCATGTTTCTGTGTTGAATGTGTTGAGGACAATCCAATGAGTCAATGTCAGAATATTGCAAATGGATATGTTTCACAATGGGATATGAAGGATTTAATTAGGATGCCTCCTTATGAAGATGACAAAATTGACATAAACATTCATGATCCTATATATTCAGTTGATTATGAGCATGTTTTTGATTTGGTTGTTACAGGTGCGTGCACATGTACATGATATTTTATTTAAATTCAATTTATTATACTTTTGATTTGAATTTAATATCTAATCTGCATTTGTATCTAGGTGATATTTTTTCTATGGTTGGGGATCCTGACAATGATGAAAGTGTAGATTATTATCTACTAACATGCACGAAAGAAAAATACAAATTGCCAGAAGAAATTGTAGATGGTGATAGACAGTCATATCCAACTGGTTCAGTTGTTATTGAAGGAACATATTATCATCAAGTAAAGATAGACAAAAATGGTGTTCAATTTATTGAATATATGTCTAGTAAAAAAGTTCTACATTACAGTCACTTGGTTATAGCAACAAAGTTGCAATTTGAGACATTGCAAAAAAGAGGACATGAAAATCAAAAGTGGAGGTTGCCTATTGAAGAACATGAATTTTTTTTGGAGATAATAAAAGACAGAGAGGATCCAGACTATATGTATTAAGAGCTTTAGGATAAAATTCTTTTTGTAGCTCTTGTACTTTCATATTTGAACTATACAGTTTGAAATCTTACTTAATATATTGCATATGTTAATCTCTAAGTTCTGTTGATGATTAGTGACCAACACTTAGTCATTCACTTAGGCAGTTTTAGTTGGCTATCACTGTGGCCGAGCTAAAACTATGCAAGGTCGAGCAACATTGCTGAGCAGTTTTTTAGTTTGTCTAGTTACATTGCCGAGTCGAGTTACATTGCTGAGCCGAGTAGGATACAAAGATGTTAAGTGCCGAGTGATAGAGAAGTAAAGTGCCAAGAATAATAGTTTTTGTATACATGTCTGGAATGATTCAAACTTTGAGGATAAGTGATCAGGCCGACTTGTATAAGCTTTTTGGGCCGACTTATGTATGCATTTAATATTCTTCTACAGAGTTAGTTATGCATTTAATTATTTTATCTTATGCATGATGTATTGTCGACATTAATTGTAATACCATCAAGGTATGGGTATTAGATCTTGATCATTGATCTAGATCTCACTATCAGTCTCGAACAAGATATATTAGATTGCTTCTAAACCCTATTTTGTGAGTGTAAGGAGAGTGTAGACAAAGTGTGTGGTGACTGCATTTTGAAGTGAAATGCATAGAGGGTTATTTTGTTAAGAAGAAAAGATCAAGTAGAGTGACAACACAGTGAACAACAGAGTAAAGTTATATCAGATTATGAGATCATAGAAGGTACTGGAAAGAGGAGATCTGTCATTAGCATCAGAGTGTATAATGAAGGATCAATACTTGAGACATTCTAATCATTGTATCAGGTGAAAATCTCTTAACAAAGTGGTTCTAGTAGACCTTTCTTTATCTCCTAATAGAGTGCTTACTTTATTGTAAGTTGAAATCCTTTAACATGGTAGATTGTAATGATCTTTAGCTCTTAACCAGGCAGACCTTTAACAAGGTAGATTACATTTTGTAATCAACATTTGTAGCCTTAATAGACACACTTTATTACTGTAGTAGTGGAGAATTTTGTGGGTGTCATCCCCACCCCAGTTTTACCTGTTTGGGTTTCTGGGTTACCAAGTTCTTGTGTTATGTGTTATTTATTTCATTGTGTGGATGCTATCTGAGATTACATTAGATTCATATATGTATGAATGTGGATCAATTTTTTTTAAGTGTTTAAATTTGAAGATGTTATTCACCCCCCCTCTTAATATCTTGATTTCTCATTATTGTATTTCCAACAATTGGTATCAGAGATCAGTTCTCTAAAAAGGTCATAATCAGCTTGAGAATACAGATCTTGAGATGGAGATCTACAAGATGGGTAAAGTCATTGAGAATCAAAATATTGATATTCAGCTAGCACTACAATAGCATGAGACAACAAGACATGAATTAAAGAAGTCCTTGACTACAAGGAAAGATTTGGCCAAACTAATGAATGACACTCATTATCAGGAAGAGGACACCACAAATCTATTTTAGAATGGAGATTCTACTGAGAGTGATGCAGTAATATTAGATCTACTGGAAAAGAATAGTGCACTATGTGAAGAAGTCAGAAACTTGAAAAAGGAACAAGAAGCCCAATCAATAAGAATGTGTGAAGTTGTTGAACAAAAAAAGAAAGCCAAAGATGACAATGCTATGGTAGAAGAAGACAAAAGAATGATAAATACCAGATTTGATGAAAGAACACATGATGTACAAACTATGACAGTCAATCAAGTAGATATGGAAAATAAAGTACTACTTGTGAATCAGGAGATCAGTAGGAAAGACTTGGAGATTGTTAATCTTAGATCTGAGAATAGTCAATTGAAAGATGAATTGAGATCTGAGAAAGAACTTAATAACAGAGTGAATGATCCCAATGCTACTATGAGCTACTTTGAACAACTGGTGGAAGCATCAAGAAGACCTAAAGATTCTTCTAGATTAGGTCACACTGAACAACATACAACCATTGAAGAAGGAGAATCATCTAAGATAGGTGAAAGAAGGTATGCAAAGCCAAGAAACAAAAAACTTGTTTGCCACCACTTTGGGAAACTAGGTCATACAACAAACATTTGCCGAAGCAAGAATGGTAAGTCCAATCCGAAAACTAAATTTAATGGTTACTGCTTTAACTGTAATAAGTTTTGATATCAAGCACGTGAATGTAAGACAAAGGCAAGAAAAACACCTAGACTCAATGGTAATTGCTATAACTGTCACAAATATGGTCATAGAGTACAAGATTATAGATCTAAAGGTAAACAGCAGTGGACATCAAAGGTACAAGAGAAATCACCAAGAAAAGGCAATGCTTACAAGTGGGATTATAATACATGGCATAGTTGTCATTAATGTGGTGAGTATAGACATGTTCTAGAAAATTGCATAAGGACACATTTCAAAGGAAAATATAAAAGTTGGATGAATGAAAGCCTAGTTTGTCATAGTTGTCTAAAAATTGGTCATACAAGGAAAGATTGTAAGACTAGGATACCTACTCCTACTGTTGATCAAATTAGAGAATAGATGAACAAGACATGGGTTAAGAAGTTTGAACCATGCAGTAGTGAAGCTAGTGAAGCCGAGGTCACCCAATCCAATGGATCAGGTGATCCCATCATCTCCAACTAAGAAAAATAGGTATGTAAGAAACTGCATCTAAAATTCTTATCTTACATTAGTTCCTAACATGAAATGCACCAAAGTCCATATTTGTATATGTTAAGATGCACCAGGACATATTTTGAAGACAAATGCCGAGTTGAGCCAATTGCACTATAGGTGTTGAGAACCAATCATGGGCACTAAGGCCGAGTTCTTTAGTGAGTGCTGAGCTTTGTTGGCCGAGTAAGTTTTATGATGGCCAAGTTTACTAAGCCAAGTGGGATGCAAGTTGTGTTAAAGCTGAGGATAGATGGCTTGCACTAACTCAATGGGTAGAACATTCATTGCTTACCTACCTTGACCTTTCAAAGTTTATAAAGGATGAATAGTTGACACTTCATTTTTACCTTGTGATTTTTACTGTTTACAGAGCGATTGAAGTAATTTGTAGAATTGATCTTAACAAAGTTAGCATCGAAGATTTCATCAGCATGCCGTCGACAATCCTAAGGTGAACAGTGCAAAAAGATACTTGTCAAGGTACTCTATTCTTCATCTTTTGAACCCTAATTTAAAGATTATGGCTACAAGTTCTTCCACACCAGCTAAGAGTATTGAGGGAGAACAACAAAAAATTTAGTTAGTATGGAGTGATTAATGTGAACCTCTCAACTTTTGAGCCATTCTTGAAAGTGCGATTCAGAGTGATTTAACAGGAGCCCACTCATCTATTCCACCTAAGGTACTTATGATCCATGATGCTCATTCGTGTTATATGGTTAAGATTGGTGAAGTAGGTGATAGTGAATTGAGGAAATCCTACAACAAATTGTGTGTCAATGGAGTTCTAAAGGAAGAATTCAAACATTTAGCTGATAAAGGGTTAACTCGTGCCCTAGATTTTCTACAAGGTTTCAAAGATGAATGGATTAAGGTTATCCTTAGTTGAGTTCATGAAATGTGTATGTGGTTGGATAATGGACTAGTCAAGATCACCAAAAGCATGATTCATCGAGTGACTGGATATCCTATAGTGAACGAAAAATGGACAATGAGGGATAACAACAAAGAAGAAATTACACTGAACACTGGAGCCATATGGAACAATAGAGGTATGACTATCTCTACAATTACAGACCTAGAAATTGATTTTAGAGTAAGAGTAATAGCACATAAGCTCTATCAGTCAAGAAGATTGGATAGTATTCCTTGTACAACCATTGATCAGGCATGGAAAATTGTTAAGAAGAATCATACATATGATCTTTCCGAGCTACAGTAGACACAATTAGCCGAGAACCTAGCATCAATAAAAAATGCTAAAATCTCATCATGTAATTTTGGTTCCTTACTAGTCTGTATATTTTTCTACATTTAGGATACATTTCCTACACTGGGAAATATTGTTTGGAAAAAGGATAGACCCATTACAGTTCAGATTAGTGAATGTATTGAGAAACTAGGAAGTAATTTCAATAACATTATGGAGAGCTATTTTGTAGAATTCAAGAAGAGAATGAGATTAAGGACTAGGATTCCTAAGTCACTAGTGGAGAAGCACTATGAAGAAATTTGTTTTCTAGTTGATATGGATAACACTTATATCCAGGTTGTGACACCTAGGATAACATGCTTAGAACCATTTCCATATGAAATTAACATTGATGAAGCATCAGCTCCCATCATTGCACTCCTAGCTGAGGCAATTGATACTACAACAAAGAGATTTGGAAATTTTGACGAAGCTAAAGCTAAAATTTCTAGAAGCTTGAATGAGGGAACTATGGAGAGGAAAAAAAAGAAGATTGTGAAAAATCTGAAGAAAATGGTTGGTTTAGGTAGTGATGAAGAACCTGAGGATGCACCTTTAGGCTTGACCACTGGACAAGGTGAGGATATATCTACAGAAGAGGAAGTGAGTGCATCAGAAGAGGTCACTAAGAAAGCTAAGGGTAAAAGACCGTCAATTGTCATAGTAACCAAGCTGAGCAAAGCTAAACCTAAGGTTACACCTCCTGCAGCTAATCATCTGAGGACTAGAGCATCTATTGTTACTTCTCCAGCAGAAGTACAAACAAAAGTGTATAGAAAGAGTAAATTTGCAGAAAGTAGTTCCGGAAAAGAAGCTAAGGTTGCTCCTAAGGCTGTGCCAAGTAAGCCAACAAAGAGACCAAGAAGGAGACTAAATTTGGGGACAGATAGTGATGAGGAAAAGACAAAAATTGATGAACCCAACAACATACCTACAACACAATTCAAGAAACCAGCTAGTATTGATGAGGTATGTGACACTTTAAGGAATTCAGTAGGGTTAGCAACTTTCAAGTTCATTAAGTATGAGAAATTGAATAATGTGGATAGGCACAAAGTTTAGGAAGCACGCTTGGATATGATGAGTACTTTCAAGTTAACTCCTACAGAGATAGGAAACCATGTGCCAAATGAACTATATGATTTTCTGTCAAGCAAATGGGAATTTGCACTTGCCATAGAGAGGCAGATCAGGGAAGGAACTCTAGCCCAAGTAATACCTGAGTTAACCTCAAAACAAAGAGCCAAATTCATTGAGGATTACAAGAATAGGTTTGTTCCTAAACTCAGAGGCTATGTTGTTCTGAAAAATGATATTGAAGGTGTAGTATAGCAGAGCACAAGGATCTGGAATGAAATCTTTGGACTGGCCGTTCCAAAAGATAAGAAATATGGTGAGGGGACATCCGAGCAAAAGACAAAAGAAGTTGAAGTGAAGACTACCCCTGAGCCACAGATAACTCAAGATCAAATTGCCATAGAACATGAAAAAACCAAAGGTGCATTAGACTCAAATAATTCTATTGATCTGACTGTAGACAGTCCTATGGATTTTATAGTTGATGATCCAATCAATTTGAATGCCGAGGAACAAGATATGCCGAGTGGTACTTACACTGATTCACCTATTAAGGCAACTGGTACTGAAGAAGAAAAGACCACAACATCTGATGAGATAATTGAAGTTGTCAATGAGTAGAAAGGTGAAGAGAAACAACAAACAAATGTACAAGAGGTAACTTCATAGAATCCACCTATTTTAGAGGTTGTGAAAATAGTTTTAGATAGTGGAGTAGTGATAACGGATACTGTTGATAAGCCTAAAGAAGAAGAGGCAATGCAAGTGTTGGTTGATCTACCACACTCTACATCATCCAATCCTATAGGTCCTAAAACTAGGAGTATTTCAGATCCATAGACAATTTTGACAGAATTAAAAGAGGCAATGGACATTGACACTGTCAAAGGGAAAGGTATTATGCTACCGAGCATAAGTTCTCCAGAGTTGAAGAAAAAGAAAATTCAGAAGAAGAAGTCTCAAATTCTAGATGTAACATTAGATGAGGTCACTGTGATTCCACAATGGGATCCCAATGAATTATCTTTTGAACAAATAGGGACTCTTCAAGAATTACTTAAGAGGAAGAAGAGTCAAGAAGAGATGAAGATAGAACAAAAGCAAAAGCAAGTGTTGCATGACATCAAAGACATATTTTCAAAGGATTTTGACTTAGAGGATGAAATGCCTCAAGCTCCAATTATTGATTAGCTAGTCAACATTGTACAAAAGGTAACTAATGAGGACATAGACATCAACAAAAAGATTCTACAATGGTCCAGGAGAAGATTTGAGAGAAAAGTTCTAGAGAAAATCTGAAAAGAGATTGCAACAAAATAGGTTGAACTTTCTATTCTTGTAGAAACTTTAGAGAAAGTTATAGCCAATGTTTATTCTTTGTACAAGAAATTATGTGATGTTGAATTTTTCACAAAGGATAATCTACAGCTTGTTGAGAAGCTACAGTTAGATTTGAGATCAACTGGCACTACTTTGAGTAAAGATACTACTTCTAGTTCTTTACATCTTACTAAGTTGATAAATGCACAATGGAGAATAGCCGAGCTTATGGCTGAAGATGGTCAAATAAGGGCCAAATTGATAACTATTCAGACAAGGATGTTGCCTCACTTGGAGGTAATATAGAAAGAACTTTCAATTGCAAAGGAGTTATCACAGAGTAATGCAAATCTATCAACTGCAGAAAGTTTAGTGAGTCTAGCTGCCGAGCTAGAAATAAAATTGGAAGTTATGAAGATTGCTAAGGAAAGCTGGGATACTACATTTGAATCCACTCTGCAATTTCATAAACAATTTTTCGATAAGTACAACTTAACCCCACCAACAATCAGTGACAAAAACAAGGGGGAAATTGGTAAGGACGTTGGAAAGGATACAGTATGATACATCAGTACAGAACAGGTACACTTGTATATAATTTTTGAAGGCATGTAAACTTTTTGAATGAATAATTCTGAGTATATTCCTAGGGGGAGTACTTAGTATACTTAGGCAATATTTTGATGAAATGAACGGAAGTAATGATAAGTGTTTTTGCCACTAATATCAAAGGGGGAGATTGTTAATCTCTAAGTTCTATTGAT